>JAAAKQ030077325.1:0-10307 GCA_010016005.3 Zanna intricata | reverse complement strand
ATATATATATATATATATATATATATGATAGTACTATTATATAACGTGGTAGTTGCTAGATCCGCTTTAATTGCAAAGTGACGAGATCGCAAGTGATTATCTATTACCATTTTAGAGATCATCTAGCACTATACCTTGCACCATAGCAGGAGAACGCCCGGCACATCTAACACGACAGATGGAGGTAATCGCCAGAAACACGGCTGCAAGTATCATCAATGATAATCAACCAGAAAGGCTCCAGAATATTATCAAAATGGAGTTGCAGAAGCACTCGTGACAGCTCATGAGTATAGAAATGAATATTGGTGGACTCCTTTGATAGCTGAGAAACGATGGGAGCTCCAAATATTGCGACGAATAAAACAAAGACTCCGCAGGACGGCTAATAAAAGATATGACGAGGCAAAGAAGTTCACCATTTGCAGAAAGAATTTAAATCATGAAATTAAAAAATCAAATAGAGCAAATTATGTGATGATCTGGATAATGACCCTTGGGGACGGGCATATCAGACTATTACCGAGATTTGAAGACGATTTCCCGTCCTCACGGCTAAACAGGCTATCTTACAAATTGATAAATTGTTTTCCAGAGGCGAGAAATTAACCCCACGGGTTATTGAATATGAGAATAGGAGATTTACACTAGATGAAGTTAAATCAGCGTTGCCAGACTGGCAATTATAAAAAGCCCGGGCCCTAATGGTATTTCCGCTCCAATTCTGAAAGAGGTAATGAGATTGGCATCGTTGGCGATAATACAGGGGCTTGAAAACAACGTTTTTCCTAGTTGTTGGAAAGAGTCAAGACTTGTCTTGACTTTTTCCTTGCTGTTCTTGACTCTTTCATTGTTCCTAAACAACGTGGTGAGGGGGCAATGCAGGAATATCGCCCACTAAGTCTTAACAACATGGGGAAAGTTATAGTGAGGATGTTAGCCGATCGGATTGTAGATGAACTGAGAGAGTTTTGGTGGATTATATAACAATAATACGGTTTTCGTAAGGGCCACTCAACGACCCAGGCCGTGGAAAATGTAGTCATTTGGGCAGCGGGAGTCAAACAAGGGCACGTGGAGAACAAGAGGCCTGCCACTGATGATTCTATTTGTCGTTCGTAATGCGTTTAGATCTATCATGTAGCAGGCCATACTAGAGGATATAAGAATTAGTATCTTCGGACCCATATCAAGGAATATTTACAGGATAGAAGGATATTTGTGTCTGCAGAGATTGAGCAGCTAGTTCATCGGGTCACTCGTGGCATTCCTCAGGGATCTGTCCTAGGAACATTATTATAGGCGATTGTCTATGATGGCAAATTGTGGCTTAGATTACCTCCTAACACTGAGATTGTGGCACATGTCATTATAGTGCACATGTCGATATAGTTATTTTAGTTGAGGACAGAATAGAGACAGATGTGATAGAGAAGGGTAAAGTGGCTCTCGAACTTGCTGAAACATGGCTAGTAGAAAATGGGATGGAGTAGGCTCCACAGAAATGTGAATTCATTACCTTGACTAGTAGGAGACATATTGGGCCGATACATTTGAATATCACAAATCACATACTTAATCGAGAGATCTTTAATTCAGTTTTTGGGAGTTATAACAGACCAACCGTCCAACTTTACCGACCACACTAGATATGGATGTGATAAGGCAGAAAGTGCACTGAAATTTCGTTCAGGACGATAATGAGATCACATTCTGCTCCGCGGGCAACAAAACGCAGACTGATTTCATCAGCAATGACATTTACAATGTTATATGCTGTCCCGGTCTGGTGGAAAGCCAAAAAAAATATGCATAGAAGGTTACTACTAGGAATTGTCTCTGCCTATCTTACCGGGTCTTACGAGGCGATGTGCATGCTGTTGTCGGTGCCCCCGATAGACTTGATTACAGAAAAGAGAGACCGGTACGAAGGCAGAGACAGAACTGAAGCACGAGCGGAGCTGTGGAGAGAAAGATGGCTTATAAAAGACAAAGCGCGGTCAACGAATCGCCTTATACTCAATATCGACGCATTGTGTGATAGAAGGCAAGAGGAAGTGAATCATTACGTAGCACAGGCTTACAGGGCACGGCATCTTTGGGGAGTATTTGTATCTATTGGAAGAAGAGACATAACTAGGTGCAGTTATTGTCATCAAACTGTCGATACAGCGGAGCATATACTTTTTGTTTGCCCTGCATGAGATAACAACAGGTAATCTCATGCAGGGCTGATAAAACAGGTATTTAGAGTGACAGATCTTACACCTGATAATTTGATATAGAGAATGCTCGATTCTTATGATGTGTGGAATTCTTTGGTCTTCTTCGTAACAAATGTTTTGCGTAGGAAGGAAGAGGATTATACACTAAGAGAGTTTTAGGGTTAGGATTGAGCTGCCCGAAAAAAATAGCAAGAGCGAACTGGGGATGAAAAAACCCGAACCGGTGGGGAGTGCCCTTGACTGCTCTCCACTTGGGTGGGCAAAAGATAAGACCGAGATCCGAGCTTTGGGAGCGGGAGCTGGGGACGTCATAGCTGGGCCTGGCTCTCCTGCCCTTGGCGGTTAGAGAGGCAGGCAGAAAACAAAAAGATACAGACCCGGTGGGCTGAACTGCCGTATCGGACAGACGGCCAGCGGGCCCTCTGTTCAAATCCTTTTATACTGATTTGAATACAATATTGTGTGATGTGAATACAATACCGGAGTTCTTTAGTGGTTGAGTTTCAATTAACCACAAGTCTCAATAATAATCGATTTCAGACTATACAAAACTACACTTCATTTACATTCATACACATCATCCTCTGAAGTAATACCTTACGGTGGTTCCGGGGGCTAAGCAGAAAAAGAGAGATGTAGCTTAGAGGTACTACTTTAATGTACGGGTATTGTAATACTGTAAAACAATAACTACAAATAATAATTATTTATTTCCGTAATAAAATAATATTAAAAAAAAAGCAATAATAAATACAAATACGGTAGAGTAAAAGAAAATAGAGAGAAATTGTAAAAATTACTTTTTCTGCAAAAAGTCGGTTATTTTGCTTTGTTTCGAACATTTCATAATGTAATACAGTTTTTGAAGGTTTTCAAAACAAAAACACTTTTTGTTTCTTCATTAACAATTTCTGTAAAACTGAGAAACCGGCAAATAGTTTTCCTGAAAACTTCCGAAACATTTGGCGGGTTGATATCTTCATCGTTACCTTTGTTGTCATTAACTACGCTCCCGTCTATTTCTGCTAGTATTGAAGCCACTTCATCACCATCTGTTACAGTTTCATGCGTTTCTAAATCTTATCAACATCTTGATAATCTTCAAAAAATCTATTTGACAACGATTGGTTTTGCAAACTATTGCTCCATTCCGCTAAAGATTCTTCTTCGCATGAACGTCAGTAACTTCGCCAGCCTGTGGTAAAAATCCTGCATGTCAAAAGCAATTTTTAGTCGACGGAAAAACCTCATTTCATGATCTTTCTAGCATAATTATAGCATCCAGAATGGTTATTTGTGTTTTCTATTTTTTATCTAAATTCTGTATCATTTGTAAAATTAGATGTTTTTTTGTAGTGGTAAAATGATTTCTAGCCATTTTAATAACACACCGGTCGGGGCTACTGCGACCTTTCCCCGACAGAATACGGCGATGCTGACGGAACCGTTGTATTCAAGCTGAAGTTATTTCACATAGTTTACCGAATTTTTCAGAAAAATCGTTTGCAATATAGGGCCGCTAATAGGAATACCACTAGCCCTCTGGTATTTAAACCATTTTAACAGGGCTTGGTCTACACTATGTTGACTAAGCCGTTATTTTTTTAATTTTATAGAAGACCAAGAACGGAGCATTTATCAATATATGTCAATATGGATATGTCATTTTAACATTGAATCGATTTCATCTGCTAAGAATCAATATCTCTCACCCCTAATAGTGCAGAATGCTATGGATGTTGTGGCAATACAGGAGACTCAAACCAAGGTTGACATAGATCATTACAGAACATAGATCTTTACAGAAGGTGAAGATTATATGGATATGTTCTGGTTGGAGCCATAATTGATGAACAGTATGGCATTGCAACATATATCTGGTCCCATCTCACCAATTGCAAAGTGTCTTATCAAGATAGAACAGTGGATGTCTTTATTTTGGCTGTGGAGATTGCCGGCACCACTGTTGTAAATATTTACAAACCTTTACAAGTCAATTGGCTAAATCCACTTGTAAGATCCTTCAATCACCCGGTTGTGTATTTTGGGGATTTCAACATCCACAGCCATGCCTGGGAATATCATGAAGAGGACAGCAACGGAGCTATTCTAAATAGATGGAGGATATATACCAATCTTCAGTTTGTATACAAAGCTGTATACAGGAACCTTACAATCTAGAAGATGGCTGAAGGATTATTCTCCTGATTTGTGCATCATATCTAAATCTGGACATAACGATATGACACTACGAAAGATAATTGGATCTTACCCACGAAGCCAGCATAAGCCAGTCATAACTCATTATGGTACTGAAATTCCATTAGTCATCTCCATCCCCCAATTTCAATGGAATTTTCAGCTTGTGAACTGGAACTGTTTCGGAGGGGTCTTATAGTACTTTTCAGTGAATTCTCCCAATTCCATCACATTATGAGCAATTTTGGGTGCAGTTAAAGTTAATGCCAGTAGATGTATTCCATGTGCCATGTCTGACCAGGTCCGAATCCCGGTCAGGCATGGCATTTTTCACGCATGCTACAATTCATTCATCTCATCCCTCTGAAGATATACTTAATGTGGTTCCAGAGGTTAAACAAAAAAAAAAGATGTATTCCACGTGGTTTTCAGAAAGAGTACATCTCAAGATCTCAAGAGTGTGACGAGTTAGATGTTGAGTGTCGAGAATCTCACAATGACACGACAGCTGATGACCTCTTGAGAGCTCTCAATAAGAAGAGGAGAGAAAGATGGCATAAAACAAAGGCAGGACTCAACTTTAGACATTCTAGTCAGCAGACCTGGTTCAGATCCAAGGTTGACAAGTACAATCACATGTGTGAGTGTCAATGATCTTGCATCCAGACTGATGAAGATTCCAAAAACTAAAATAGGCAAGGTGCAAACACGAACTATGAAAAATTAATTGCATATAAAGAAGTCCCATCTGAAACCGCATGCTGACTGTTCACGTATTGAGAAGCTTGATGTAGCCTTGAATATGCTGAAGATAGATAAAGCTGTTGGCTTTGATAGCGAATATCGAGAGTTTCTGAAGGCCTTCGAACCAAAAATTAGACTAAGGCTTATTGAATTTTTCAATGAGATTCTGAGAACTGGATAATTGCCAAAGCTTATCAAATAGGCTAAGATAATTTCCATCCTGAAGCCAGGAAGACAGAACTGATGCTTCTCATTACCAACCCGTATTGCTGCTCAGCATGATCTTTAAGGTACTAGAAAGGATTATTCTAAATTGCATTCAAGGGAACATTGATCAAATCATCCATGATCTGAGTAGAATGGCTTTAGGAAACATTGAAGCTGCTGTTGCAACCAGGTCTTAATATCGACAACTCTAGTGGAGGCTGGATTTTAGCGAGGTCTCAAATCAGCTGCAATTTTTGTGAATCTTATGGCAGCATTGATGTCAAAGTTTATTGAAGTCATTCCATATCAAAGATTAGTGTTTCTAGTGAACAACATGCCCTCTGACAGGCATTTTAAGGTGTTCTTGAATGGACAGGCTAGCAGATGGAGGACTCTGAATAATGGCCTACCTCAGGCATCAGTTCTGGCCCCCATTCTGTTTAACCTGTATATCCATGACATTGACTCATGAAAATCCAGTATGTAGATGATATAGCATTGCTCTTCCAGAGTAAGGTTCTTATGCACTGTGGGAGTGTGCTGATGAAACTTAGTGATTACTTCCATAAATGGAGACTTCAGGCTAACCCAAATAAGACTAAGGTTACTGCATTCCATTTAAATAATAAAGAAGCCCTAAGGAAGCTGCATGTGACCATTGACAGAACTGAAGTGCCAGATAATTATAATCTAATATGTTTGAGAATCAGTCTCGATCGATCATTGACATTCAAACATCAAGTTAGCTAAGAATCTTAGCTCAAGAGTGACTCTACTTTGCAAGATTGCTGGAAGCAGTTGGGATGTGAACGCCAGTACTCTATGCTCTGTTGTACTCACTCTTGTGTATTTGGTTGATGAATATTGAATATTGCATCCCTGTATGGGAAAATAGTGCCCACACAACCATGATTGATGTGCAGCTGAATGAAGACATGAGAGTTATAACTGGTATTGTTAGTTCTACTCCCATTCAGTAGTTACCTGTTGTGGTTAATATTGCTCTACAGAATCTAAGGATCGAGCAATGATTACGTCCAAACGTTCTTCGGCCACAAAAACCACAAAAAAAAAGAATCTAAGGAGGAAAGCTGCTAAGGTGGACTTGCTCAAGAGGATCACTTCTCATAAGAACTCTCCCTTGTACGATACCCTACATTATCAGCTAACAACTCAACTGAGGTCATCCAAACCACTCTGGGCTGATTTAGAAAGTATCAATTATATTGATGTGGCCTCCAAGTGTGGTTACACCTTGAAGAGATGGGATTTCTGCCCATCTGCTGCCTGTGACTGCAGAGCAGAGAAGCAGACAATGAAACCTATTACTGCAAAGTACCCACTTTGAATGTTTGACAGGGATCTGGGGATTCTACATCACATGACTCCGAGTAGACTGATTGTCAAATTTAGACATTTCCATCTGATTGCGGATACTTTCGTTCACTTGTAAAAACCATATGATATAAATACATTATATCCAATGTCACTATAAATGATGCTCTATCTTAAAACTCCTTCAGAAACTAAATCATTCTCTAATTCATTTTATTTTATAATAAATATTTCATTTAATTTTTCAATAGATGTATTAACCATTAGGTTATATTTACATGTATAATTGTTTTTTTGTTTAACCTTCGGAACCACCATTAAGGTACATCTTCAGAGAATGAGATGAATGAATTGTAGCGTGTGTGAAAAATGCCATGCCTAACTGGGATTTGAACCTGGGATCTCCGAATGAAAGGTCGAGACGCTACTACTCGCGCCACGGAGGCCAGGATATATAATTGACACCTAATGTTGTAGATTAAATAAAAAATTAATATACCAAATGGAAAAATGTCAAATTTATGAAAAAAATACATTTTAGATAATAAGTATGCAAGATAATTTTTTTATAAAGATATAATTATGTTTCCATTAATTTCTAACTAAAATAATATTAAAGTGTGAAATTGGTGATAAAATGTTTTCTTGAAAGAAAAAGGGACTGTCTCAAAGCATATTTTCAGAATCTTTTATTTATTTTTTATAATTTTTTATTTATTTGATTTTCAGAATCAAAGCATATTATAATTTCAATCTAGAGTCAAGACCAGTTCAATCACAAAGTTTATTTAAAAACAGAAAATTGTTCAGGACTGATAAATAAAATACTGGACTGGGATATTTTATGTATATAAGTTTATAAATAGTGTTGTTTTATAAAATATAAAAAAGTGATTAAAAGGTAAGATACGAGAGCTATCTAGAGAATAACTTACATTTTCCGGTTGTTTTAAGGGAGCGGGGAGTAGCAGTACTATCTTGGTGGTTGTTGTTACTCTAACTCAGTATGCATTGAGCTGCGCTATGTGAAGAATTGTGTGTGATGCATCTTGTTGTTTTTTTTAATGTGTGCCACTACAGAAAATCCAACTAGTTATGAATTGAGATCATTTAATAGATTTCTTTTGGCAAAAAACTACAAACCCATTGAAATATATTGGAAACTTCTTTATGTTTTGGGAAAGATGTAATGAGTGAAGGTGCAGTTGAAGCAGTGGTATACCATGTTTAAAAACGCCTGGTGAAATGTGCACAATGAAAAACCATGTGGCCTGCCTAGTTTTCTGTCTAACAAAGTGGTAGCAAAAGTTGATGAAAAGACACATGCTAGTCGTCAACTTACAGTCACAGAGCTTTTATTCAGCTTCTGAAAATTTTATGTAATCTTTTGCATGAAGTTGTGACAAAAAAGTTGTTACAGTAAGTTTTGTGCTCGATGGATTCCAAACCTTCTTTCCAAATAAGTTTTTTAAGACACAAAAGTGTAAGTTTGTTTCATTCATGAACCGTGGAACTACCACAAATGCAAAATATATTGTGAAGCAATAAAAATATTGTAAAAAAAAAAGACTATAGAGAGTAATCCAAAACAAGCAACTGCTGAAATTTTCTTCATCCATGAACAATGTATCATTGCATGTAGCTCATCATACTCAAGAACTTTTGGGAAAGTTGGAAGGAAACTCTCAGTCATCCTTTGTACAGACCAAATCTGGCACCGTTCAATTACCATTTACTCCCTTAAAAACTGACTGGCAACTAAGTACTTTGATGATGACAAGGAGCTCTAGTTGTCACTAAGTAGTTAAAAAACAGGGGACAGAATTTTTTTATGAAGAGATACAAAAACTCATCTACAGTTATGGCAGCTGTATCAATTTATTTGACAAGGAAAAATATTTTAAGTATGCATCTTCAAATTGTACGAAACAAACTTTTTGTTCCTAAAGCTGCTGTTTTTCTACACTAAAATGTAAGTTACTTTGTGGACAGTCCTTGTATGCAAGATGAATCGGAATCAAAACAGTAATAATATATATATATATATATATATATATAAATATATATACAGATATCCAAAGAAGTTTAATAAACGGCAAAGGAATGGAAATCCGAATGGCAGAAATAAGGATGTAAAAATCTGTATGGCAGAAATAAGGATGCTAAAATTCACTCATAACTTACATGTTTAGTGAGAAATGATATCAATAAAAGTTAGTAAGGCCCAATTCAGAAGTGTGTAAATTAAGGAAATTACTTACGACTTCATAATAAACCAGTAAGCATTCCAAATTAAGTTTTTACAGTTGAAAAAATAAATGAAACAAAAAGTATGCTTAATTACCAGGCAATCAATTTAATACTTGAATTTAGAAAAAAATAAGTTTTTAAAAGATTTTATACATTGATTTTCAGAAATGCAAATAAATCTATTTTACTAAAGATTATCAAAGTTAAAAGAAAGAGTTCAGTAATTTGGCTGATACATTCTAAATTTTTATCACAATCAGAATAATTACGGCACTGCTTTAAATTACAACTCATCATATTTTTTCTTTCAAAAAGAATTATTATAAATAAAAGAACAAATTTTAAATTCAAGAGGGTTTTTCTTGCATCAGAAAGTTTTAAGCTGCATATAGCACATCACTGAGTAACCCTTTTTTTGCTGTACTGCAATTTTAGAAAAAGAAAATAGAATGAACAGTGTAAAATTAGTGATGCATTGTATATATTTTTTATGATTATATATATTTTTATAGTTTGGATGCAAGCAAGAAAAATTATTTTGAAGTACAAGTAAATAAAGAAAAATGTATAAGAAATGATACATTAAATTTAAAAAAAAGAAATGTAATATAAAAGAGAATATTAATAATAAAGTATACACTTACTTGTTAAAAAACAGATTGTAACTACGTTTCTGTACTACTTAAACAGTAGATGATGTAAATAAATTATGATCAACAACACAAGAAAAATTAAAATGTCTTTGGTGTTATCAAGTAATATTTTATGTTGACATAATTTAATCCTTTACTGCACTACTCTATAAAGTTCTCATACATTCCTACAATTATACGTTAATATAATTTTTTTTCTTTTAATTTTTAAGTATTATAAAGTGAACACATTTTCTATTTGTCTTATATCATATTAATAATAACACCTAAAAATAAAATACAGCATAACAAAAACTTCATTTGCTTTCACATAAGGGTTAAAGACACACCATAAGCTGTTACATTATCTTTACAGTAAAATTAAAAATACTGTTTAGTTAACATAAATATCAACAAAATAAAAAACAATATCAAAATGCTTTATCATAAAAGAAAGTCAGCTAACAAGTGTTTTGAAACTTAAAAAGCATCAGCAATAATAATGGCCATAAAAATAGCATTCAAACCAAGCAGATACAATACAATGAGAGTAATATTAGTTTGTGTAGGTTCAGAGGGTTTAATGGCAAGATGAAAAAAATAAATACAAAAAAAAAACAAATGGGGAAAATCGTGGTTACCATGTAGGGCAAGGGAGGCAGCCTGTTTGCTGAGGATGCTTTGGTCCAGGACACAAGCAAGAGTGAACTGGGTC
>JAAAKQ030077314.1:0-15194 GCA_010016005.3 Zanna intricata | reverse complement strand
ATTGTAGCGTGTGTGAAAAATGCCATGCCTGACCGGGATTCGAACCCGGGACCTCCGGATGAAAGGCAGAGACGCTAACACTCCGCCACGGAGGCCGGCTATTCTACCATTTTACGTTCATTGTACCGAATTCGTGTAATGCATTCCAAGCTTTGGAATATTTTCACTCTAGATACCCTGCCATCACCGAAATTCATAAAATATTCGCTGTTAAAGTCACTTGTGTGTCAAAGACAAACAAGTGACTTTCTGTTGGAGCATTAGCCATTTCGGAATCCTGGATAACGAACTGCGGATTCCGCTGCTAAAGATGCATGTATCCAACCATTTTTCACCACTCGAGTTGACTACTGTAGATTTTAGTAATTCTTTTAAACACATTCTTCAAAGAGGTACAGTGTTACCGTGGGACTATTCATACAGAAAAATTCATCGATAGGAAGTGGTCTTGGGCGATTGCAATTAGGACATACCAGAGCTACTCACGAATACCTGATGGCAGCAGAGAACGCACCACTGTGCGTAAGATGCGACTGTCGATTGACTGTGCGCCATATACTTATTGGTTTGGATATTTTATGCTGCCTTACGGTCGTAAATTTAAATTACCGAGAGACATTTGATGCATCCTAGAAAATTAATGAATTTTGATTTTATTTTTTTGTCCGTGTTACATTTTTCTTTCTTCTAATAGTTAAGTTACTTTTATTATTTTGATTTAAATCTTATTATTATCTTAGTTTTAACTTTGGTTTATTAATGTTTTAATATCCAAGAAGAGGCTTTTTTGTTAATTTTTTGGATGATGATAGAGCGAAAGCGATTTCGTCCAAAGGAATAGGGAGAAAAAGGAAAGAATTTTTTGTCAATCTTTTAAATTTATTTATTTACACTATATTTATCGTGTCCGGACAATGGTAATCCGAAAGTATTTTCACCCAGAAAAACCAAAAAAAGAAAAAAATTTATTTGTTCGTCTTATTTCTTAATTCCTTTACAAACACGTTTAACCAACCTTTCCTTTATACGAGTATTTGATTATCTGTGGATATGTTGGTTCTGTCTATATCTATTACCGTTGTATAAAATGTTACAAGTATTAAGAAGACGAAGGACGTATTAGGAAGATAATATAATTAAGAAAGAAAAGGATCGGTAGTTATTTTTTTGTAATTATTATTTTTTTACTCAAATATAAAGCATCTTAACAAGAATACTAAAACAATCAGTTAAAACAGTTTTAGTCGAGATCTAAAACTTTACTTCATTTAACTTGATTAGGTATAAATAATACCCTGATAAAATAATCATAATGAATGTATAGTCTAGTTCAATTGATATGTGCACAAGCGCTGCTGCTTAAATCTACTAGTACAATGTACTAGTAGACATCTGTACTGTACTGTAGTACAGTACATAGTAAGATACACAAATATCACTCTATAGCCTACTGTAGTAGGCTATAGAGTGATATTTAAGAATGCAAACAGCTTTATACTACGTATCGAATAATTATTTGGAGGCAGAAAAAAATGGGTTTTGACATGCTTGAAAAAATATCTGCATTATGGTGAGTTTTTAACTTTTGTTCAACCATATTATACCTGCCATATTGAATCAAACTTAATTTCTTTAAGTAGGAAGGACATATAATACATGATTTCGACTTAAAATTTTACTAGAAACACAACTTAACTTAATTTTTATTATCACTGTCAAATTTTATCATTATAAGTATGTTGAAATAAAAAAGTGAAATGTGGAGTTAATAAGTTGCATTTTTTCAACGTAACATAAACTCCATCGGCCTCCATGGCGCGAGTAGTAGCATCTCGGTCTTTCATCCGGAAGTTCCAGGGTCGAGTCTCGGTGAGGCATGGCATTTTCACATACGTTACAAATTATTCATCTCATCCTCTAAAGTAATACCTAACGGTGGTCCAGCAAGTTAAAAAAAAAAAATAAAAATACAAACTGCATTGTTATGAATTAACAGCTGATTTATTCTACTAAATTTCTAATATATTTTTTAAGACTATATATTCAGTTGATTTGTTTCATTTAGATAAAATAGCAAATATCAGCTGATATTAACACCGGAAGTTAAGTTTTATTTAGAAAAAAATATCAATTTATATAGCCGTTTAACAATAGTGCTGTTTATTACTATTATTTATACTCGTATTATAGCACTGTTTAAAGTTCGTTATTGTATGCGTTATTAACGTAAATTTCAATAAAATTGTTCACACAGTGCCTTTTACCTCGTTTTATTGTTAACACGATTATTTCGTCATGGCAACTTGGAATATTTATAACTTCATAACGAAGGCATTAACAGAAAAACAGTTTTCAGCATTTTTTTTCTCGTATAATTTTAAATCGAAATCATGTGTCTTATATTCAGATGGATAAAAAAAATTAAGTTTGATTTAATGTGATTGACAAAAATTAGACGGAACGGAACTCAAGGGGGGCCGGGTTTGCATTTCCTCCATACAATTTGCAGAGCCTGGATTGATATCCCTTGCTGCTGTGTTTTTCTTGTATCAAGCGGGTCATTTTTGTTTTAACTGGCGGTTTTAGGTTATAGTTTTAGTTTATGGACGGATTCGGTATTTGTGTTTCGTTCCTTTGGAAGTATAGAGAAATACTGGGGCTGAATTCGGGTGGCCGAGCTTGCAACAGTCTGGTGCTCTCGGGATGATTCCCCTTCAGCCCATTCACTGAAGTCCTAACATGCTAGCGTCTTTTGATCTAGCAGAAATATCCCTTTCGGGACCCTAGTATTTGGCGGAAGCAATGTTTCTTCCATTTCCGGAGGGAGTCTCATGTGCTGGCTGATGTAAATTGTAGGTTTGGTTAGGAAAATGGGTAGTAGGTGAGGAGAAGGTTTACAGCTTCAGTTTGGCTACCCTTCCTGCAGGTTCTCTGCTGGGCTCTGTCTGCTGGCAAAAATTAAAAACCTGTAATACAAATTTTGTTTAACTATGTTGAATTCCATTTCTTTCTGCCTTAAAATACCTCTCAGATATACAGTAAAAAGCTGTTTTCTTACTTAAATATCATCCGGTATATGTTAATAAAATAAAATTAAAATGTTATAAGAACTTTATTATATTTATAAAATTACATACCTACTTTTCTGAAGTAAAGTACATCATTATGATGAATCATCCAATTGGTTAGTGCCGTTAATTTGTCATTATGGTTAAAAAAAAGTGTGTAGTATATAGTAAATTTAATATACCTTCCAAACATCAATTACAGTATAATTTCAAATCTAAATACTAGGATACAATATATAAACTCAACTTTATAAATATCATCCATTGTATTGCACATAAGTTTTTAAATGAAAAAAAATTTGGTAACTGGGGCGTGGTTGTAAGAAAATCACAATATGAATAGTGTGTTTTTTTTATAATTACAAAATTTGGCGCATTAATCTTCTCTTTTTATTAGTTACATTATACTAGTGTGTATATATATATATATACATACACAGTTGTGTCAATAAAAATGAGATATTTGATGTAGTTTTCTAATTTGATTTGTCAGGATAGGTTATAAGTTATACATATTTAAATACAGTTTACGCATGTATTTGTGTATGTGTGTGTATATATATATATTTTCATATTAAGTTTTCTACTGTGTACTTTTAACATATCTGATTTCTTTATTGGCAATACAAAAAACTCATAATGTAAGTTTTTGTGTGTATTATCAATACTGTTATTGTAAAGCATTATCTCACCGCCATGACATAACTATATACATATTAAGCCAGTCAACCTACTTTACTCTTATGATGAATACTCCACTAACTAACTGAAGTCGTGGGCGATGACGTTTATTTAAATGAAATAAAAATGAGGAATAAGAAGGGAAAAAAAAACGTAACGAATTTAATATTAAAATTTATGACTGTCTTAATTTTAATAAAATTGTTTAAAAATAACCTAATTATTAAAAGAAATAATTTATTCAAACGGTATAATTACATCTTTTTTAATATATTAGTTGAAAAAAAAAAAACTATCTTTTTGTACCATCAGATTGATTTTTACAAATATCTTTATAAGTTGTTATGTTTTCTAATAAAATATTAAAAAAGACATCAATATTATCAATATTACCCCCCTCATTCACTCTCTCACTCACTCTCTCTCTCTCTCTCTCTCCCCCTCCCTCCCACCCCCTACGCACTCTCTCTCACTCTCTTTCTTTCTCTCACTCCCTTTCTCTCTATCTCTGTTTCTGTTTTAGCCTCCGTAACTACCTTAAGGTACTTCAGAGGATGAATGAGGATGATATGTGTGAATGTGAATGAAGTGTACCTCTTGTACAATCCCAGGTCGACTCATAATTTTGGTTAAAAATTTATACCATTTTGAATATTTTATCAAAAACTGTTTGTTAAATCTACTTAGATATTTCATAAAAAGACAATAAGTAATAGAAAATTTTTAAGATACTGAACATAATTAATTGTAAAACTTCTTTTATCGACGATTTAACCCAAATAAAAAAAAAAAATCTTGTCTTGTACATTCTCAGGTCGACCATATTTATTTTTATTAAATAATTTAATTTATTTTATAAATAATATTGTTTATATGTTTAAGTATTAATGGTTTCAATGTCAATTCGTTAAAGTAGGATGAAGTGCTATGTAGTCATAAAATAAATATTTTCATCACAATGTAAAATGTGCTCGTAAACCGTACAGCTAATTAATCCTATATTGCAACAAGTTGCATGAATAGACTATATTTCATTCTTAAGCAGAAGCGATTGATTTATTGCATAGTTTTTTACGCTATATATATTTATTATAAATATTTGCAGTTTTTTTTTTTCTTTTAAATCCTATATAAATTTATTGTCATATTACGACTAAGACTGTTGTTTATTTAATACGACAGTTACTGCTCACTCTCGTAATTGTAAAAAGTTGATAGAAATAATCAGGAAAGCGCCAATAGACACCACATGCATTCTTTGCAAAGAGAGTGCAAAAATCTAGCCCTCTCCCCCAGGGTGGACTGACTATAGAAAAATTGGCGTTGGAAAAATGACGCAAATATTTTGCTATTTCCAAAGGAATATCTCAAGCAAAATACTTCACAAATACGACCCACCATGTGACAGTTGCGGTATCCATGCCACACCCTCTGTAGCTAGCCCGTATGGGCTTTACCGGAGATCGGCAAAAGACATCTCTCAGCCTTATTCTTTCCTCAGTCAGGATGCTACTGATGCAAATGCCACATTAGACATGTCATAGGTGTACTACTAACCCTAAAAAAAAAACACAGAATAAGAACCTCAATCCCAAATTCCGTCCATCTTAAACTAAAAATAAATGTTTAACAGCTTTTAAAAATTAAATATCCGCCAGATAAATAGACTCAGTAGCAAGGAGTTTATGTTAAAACTGAAATGAATAGTGAAATAAAATACCCCCAACATTCTTGCGTTCCTTCTGACAGTAATAATAATTATAAATTGCTTAACTTCTTTGTAACCAAATCAGTCTCATTTTATTTTATAAATTGCACCGATTTTAAAATTATGTTATATAATTTTCTGCCAAATAACTAACTGTTGTAATTAGTAGCATTGTTATCAAGAGAAGGTTTAGATATCTAAGAGAGTTTTGGTGGTAGTGTAATTCTCCTATATTTTACGCATGATTTTTTTTCTTTATTCATGTTTGTAACTGTTTGTTTAGTCTATGGTAGCACTATACTTCTCTTCTTTATCTGTTTACCCTCCGGAACTACCATAAGGTATTACTTCAGAGAATGAATGTAGATGATATGTTTGAATGTGAATGAAGTGTGTAGTCTTGTACAATCTCAGGTCGACCACTCCTGAGAAGTGTAATTAATTGAAACACAGCCACCAAAGAACACCGGTATCCACTATATAAAATTCAAATTCGTATAAACCTTTATTAAGATTTGAACCTTAGAACTCTCGACTTCGAAATTAGCTGATTTGCGATGTCGCGTTAACCACTAGACCGGCACGATGGTTTTTTAATATTACCTAATTATTAGAAATTACATTTTATTGGATTTTATTTATTTTTTCAGTCAATGCTATTTTACTGATTTGGTGGCAGTAATAGAGAGTAGCAACTTTCTACTACTTTCTGTTTCCCTAATGTTTCATCTTCCATTATTTATTTTATACACTCCATTTCTCCTCTTTCTTTATAGTTTTTATGTTTTACATATTTTACATATTCCCAGATTAATAAATATTCCTATATACCTATCAATAAACGTATACCTATAAGTTTTAATACATTGTCTATCAAACTAGATCGTTTCTTTATAAAAATTCTTCTTTAGATTTGTATCTTTTTCTAAAAAATTGTTCTGTAAGATTATATTTTATACATTTTTATCTTTTCCTTATAGTTTACTCTATTTAATATTTTTCACTATCATAAAGCTAAATATTCTTCACTAGCATTTTTCACTTCATTCCTCACAAATATTTTTCAAATTTTTTTTTTTGTAATTCATAAATCTACTCGTATATTTGATACTAATAATTTTTTTTTCTGCACAAAAACATTGCTTGGTTGTCTCAATAGACTTCTGATGTCTGCATTACAAATACCCATTATAATTTGATTACCAACATGATAAAATTCGCTTACTTCTGTTAATTTATTTTCCCTATATTTGATATTTAATTGTTAATTTTCCTCTTTTTTGACATATTTCATTATTATCTGGTTAACCAATCATTTATTTTTATCGGGTTATTTTATTGTATATCACTTGTTTTAACGCTTATCAATGATTTTTATAAAAGCGTAGTTTATATCTGTTATTTAATAAAAATATTTTCATCACGTTTAAATATTTAATATTTAAATATCAGTTCAAAATATAATTTTTGAGTTTTACCGAATTTCACTGAACGAGAAATAGTTTATCTTACAACGAATAAAACTTTGTCACGGTCACTTATTTGTTAATATAACATAAAAATCATTACTTGTTGATTATTAAGAAATTTTGTGAAGTAAATTTTATAAATTACTGTTTAGATATTAATTATATAAAACAAATTAAATTGCTAAAAAGCTAATCTTAGAAAATAGAAAGAGTATAAAATTTAAAAAATCCCAGTTCTGCTCTCTTCAGCAGAATTATGAAGCGTGGAATGTAAAATGGTTGTTAAACCACTTAACTACTATACTGCTAATTAATTGTCCAGGTCTATTCGTCATCAATTAAATTCGTCTGGGTTCAGATGTGAGGAGTTTGCTCAACCAGAAGAAATACATGTGGTAGTGGGATAATGGGATGAAATAACTCAATTTAGAGGTTTTTCTTATGTGATATCCTTTACGGAATATTGTGAACGTCGTCGAAAATGGTCTAATGGTCATGTTCCTGTTTCGATGTTTGTCATCCAATATGTGTTGTTTGTTGCTAATTAATTATTAACAATAAGTATTTAAATTACTACTGACTGTTATCGTTAATGCGACTACAAAAACAAAAAAATTGTGTTCATTCAAAATTTGAATGAATAAGTGTTCATTTTCCTAACAAGCGCGTTTTTCCGTTCTAGAAAATTCTTAGTTATTAAGCTTATTTTATTAGAAAAAAAATGGAAATAATAATATTCCACGTAAAAGTATTCGTACAAAGTTTGAACGAAAAATAAATAATATGGAAGAAGTTTAAAATCTTTAAAAAAAAAAAAAACATCTTTTTTAAACTATGGAGTTTATCTTTATATTTTTAAAAATAACTCAAAACTCGTACGAACGAATGAAATCCCATTTATCCATGCCCTAGTTAAGATATAATTTCTGATTAACTCTACCTCATCAACCATTTAACATCTTGATTCCAAATATTTGCATGCCGCATAAGTAAAAGTTAGCTATCTAAATTTTAAAATATTTAGTCCAGCGAATTCGAGTTACTAATCCAAATAGATACCACTACACACGCGCGCGCGCACACATATACATAATAACGAATAAATTTTATCCTCGATCCCTTTTTTTTTCACGATGTTCCATGATCAAAATTCCAAGTGGAAAAGTAGAAAAATGATTTTTGTCACTAAAATGATTTTTGTTTAATAAATGATTATAAAGATTCCGTTATGAAATTAATCAAATGAAACCCTAAATAGAAGAGATAATATTGTAATATTATAAAAAAATCAACGCATCAGTCATAAATAAACTCATAGAAACAAAATGCATAAAGATATATGTAAGGTCAAAAGATCCGTTAACTCGAAAAAATAAACGTTTCTGGTCCAAAAAATTGTCTTTATTTTCATTTTATAATCATTCAGATTATTTCATAATCATATCTGTTTCTCATTAGACACTATTACATAATCATGTAGTTATATCTGATTTGTATGGTATAAAGTCCAATAAACGAAATTAATTTTGATCTCAGTTATAATACTTTAGCATTAGTAATATGAGAGTATTACCCTCCTGAACCCTAGGCTTGAATATATACATACACGAACACTTAACACATACAAAAAAAAAATTAACAGACTTACAAAATGAATACATAAATACATACACGATCACCCACACCCACCCAACCCACACACACACACACACACACATAAAATATTAACAGACATGCAAATGAGTACATACATACATACATACACTAACACCACACATATACCTAAAAAGTGTGGTGTGGATTAAGATGAATGAATGTGATGGACGAATATGTATCCGATACCAAGGGTGATGGATAGCCCTCTGCTGAGTTGTCATCTGTCCGGGCTTGCTCGGGTGCGTGGCGATGATGATGCAAGCGGACTCTGGAACCTCAGAACCCAAAGGCACCTCCCCGAGGCTGAGTAATGCTTAATTGCGGGTCCGGTCTCGGGGTGAAGGAGAAGGATGAGGGAGGTTTAGTCGGTATGGGAGAGGTTATACATGCCTAACAACACCTTGATTGACAGAACCTGTTAGCTTCTTACTTCTTAGTTAGCCCTTGACGATGGCGTGCGTAAATGGCATTCCTTCACCACCAACCAAAACTAAAAAAAAAAAAAAAAAAAAAAAGAAGTAAGTAATTAATTAATTAATATGAATGAGGAATGATGAGAGTGGGTAAAATACAGATAGCAGATTTTTTAAAACTAATATATGTACCCTGTTGACCTCAAAATGTTGAAAATAAAAAATTTATCGTGTTTTTTTTAGAGACGTTAACTTTTTAACATTTTTTTAGGTGAACGTTATTTTTATTGTTTTCAAGAAGAATGAAAAGGAAAATACTGATTTTAACGTTTTATAGGTTTAATCTGGTTTTAAGTTCGCTGAGGCTATAAAATAATTATTAAAAAAGCGTTTTCTATTAGAATAAAATATACGATAAACATTTTCTATCACTGACAATTATGCAATGCTAATTATCTTGCACGCGTGAATGGTATTTCTTAGCAGATTTACAGAATATTTTCAGTTTACTATTTAGTTTTATTATAGAAGTTTTTTTTTTATTCAAATTACTTTTATGGAATTTATATTCACATATTAATGTTACATTTTGTATTATATTTCCATAACATTTGAATGATAAAATAAGTTGAAACCTGTCTGATATGTGTTCAAACCGGATGTGTAAGCAATTGTTGAAAAGAATAAAAAAAGGTACTATGGCAGTATACGATACATTTAAAAAAATATATTATTATAAAATGACGTTAAAATCAAATAAAAAATTTATATTTTGTAAAAACACTATTATTTATTTTCATTTTATATAGGTGTTATTGCCTTTCATTTGATATTTTTAAAAATATCTTAAAATTTATTTCAGTGATATTCCGTGGGGTGGAGTTGCTTATTTTTCTTTTTATTATTATATGATTGGTTGGTTTATTAATTATTTTATTTTATTTTTTTTTAAGACATTTAAAAATTATTTATTTATATGAATTTTTTTAACAGATAAAAAAGTTTATTTAGTTAACCACCCAAATGCAATTGGGTGGTTAAACCAGATTGCATTTGGGTTTAACCACTAATAAACCCAAATGCAATTACTGTTAAGTTGTAGAATACAAAACAGAAGCATAAGCAGATTAGTTTACTTTTATCAGCATTAAATTGTTGGACTATATAGAAAATAATATATACTAAGCTGTACTTCTTAGAATACAAATATATATATATATATATATATATATATATATATATATGTATTTTTTAAATTATCGGTTATTAAAATAAAGAATATAATCGTTAATTGTGAGCGCTTAATGAAATTTTCTTTGGTTTTAATCTTAATTTCTTTGGTTCTTTGGTTTTATCTTAAAGAAATTTTCTTTGGTTTTTTGAAAGCGTTTAATTGCGTTATTTAAGAGAGAATTTTAGATATAAGTCGGTTATAGTTATTATATTTGTAGGATTTTCGTTTATATGTTTATATTACGTACGTAGTTTCCTGTTCAGTCACCGGAACTACCGTTAAGTTTTACATCAGAGGATGAATGAGGATTCTATGTATGTACATAGATGTTAAAGTCATACGAAGGTGTTATATCAAAGTTTATCATCTCTTAACAATTTCATCACCAAATTAACACACACACAGACTCGAAAGTGACCGGTATGCAAATTTTGTATGACGAATGGGCGTAACCAGGACCAATTTTCCGGCTCTCAAAGTAGTTGAGTTACAGAACCCTGCCACGAGCTAATTAGCTCGTTCGAATCTAATTGTTCAGCCAATTAGATTAGTCGGTAAAAACGTTATGTCGCACGGTATGTTTATAATTTTATTTATTTACGTTAACGGACGGTAGCAATATACAATAATTCTAAGGTTCAATATCAAAATTTTCAATTAATTTATTTTAGAATTAGGGGTAATTTATTGAGGTGTTGATGTGTTGAGGTAATGATGTGTTGGTTACTTTTTAATTAAGTTTTTATATTACTGATTATCATTAATATGTTTTTAATCACATACCTTTTACTAACGATACTTCCTTGTATTCTAACAAAACATTAGACGATATAGAGATTAATTGTTTCACTTCTATCAGCAATACTCTCAAGTATTTTAAAACACTGGACTACATATGAACAACAATAAATTTAGTAATTTGTCTTGTACTATTTCTGGGAGAAATTTGCTTTTAAGGTGATTATCTGATCACAATTTCTTGTGGTATATAAATTTATTAAATATCTACCTGACAAAAAAACTTTTTATTTCAATTTTTTTGAAATGAATAAAAAATGTCATCGTCGATTTATGTGGTAGCGTCTCAGCCTTTTATCCGGAGGTCCTGGGTTGAAATCCCGGTCAGGCAAGGCATACACTATGATGAGGTGCCTGTCATCTCCAAAAGAAAAATAAAAGATGTCATCCCGTTTAATATATTATTAGAGATAACTATAAGATAATAATGACTTCAACAAGTTCAAAATTCTAATTACTTATTTTGTATTTTTGAAGCTATAATGTTTTCAGAGAACGTTCCTATTGTAACATAGCCTGAAGCCTACGGGTTTATTTTTGGAAATTGGTGGGAATGTATCTCTATACGTTCTAAATAAGAAATAGAGAAATAGGAACCTCGTTAAAAAATCTGGGTCTCTCTCTCTTTTATCTGTTTAGCCTCCGGAACTACCGCTAAGGTATTACTTCAGGGGATGAATGAGGATGATATGTATGAATGTGAATGAAGTGTAGTCTTGTACAATCTCAGGTCCTCCACTCCTGAGAAGTATGGTTAATTGAAACCCAAACAACCAAAGAACACCGGAATCCACGATCTAGTATAAAAATTTTTATCTTTACTAGGATTTGAACCTTAGAACTCTCGATTTCGAAATCAGCTGGGTCTATCTGGCTTCGGATGATAGTATCAAGTTATAAAACCCCTGCTTTGGGATTGGAATTTTTTTTTTTTTTTTATTATGTTAACCTCCGGAACTACCGTTAAGGTGTATCTTCAGAGGATGAGATGAATTAATTTTAGCGTGTGTGAAAAATGCCATGCCGAGATGAAAGGCCGGAGACGCTACCACTCGCACCACGGAGGCCTGCAGGGTTTAGAGTTTATAACCAGGAACGGTCTCCAGCGCCCTATCTAGAGGTTACGTATCTGGATAAAAAGATAAATTGCCGCCTCTTAAGAATATATATATATATATTTTAAATAAAGGTACATATTTTTTATTTGTAATAAAAATTAAATCATTTTATTTAACTTTTAATAAAAGCATTTATTTAGAAAGAAATATAAAATATAGCGTAATATTGACATTCTGGAAGAGGCACGCACATAACACAAATTAAACAATCTAAACTATAAAATAATATTAGAAAAAATAATAAAATAAATATTTATTCTTGTTCTTAATAAGCTAATACCGTTAACATAATTTCAAAATTATGTTCCATCAATCAAAATAAAAATTATTTTTGTTTTACGCAAAACATCTTTAGTATCCTGTAATCATAAAGAAATCTGGTGTTATTATATTTGTATTTTACAATAAAAAATGTATAAGCAAGTCATAAATTATCATTAAAAACAATTTTATAATTCTTGATTTTGAGATTTTATTCAGTTCAGTTATTCAAATATATTAATATAAAACACGTTTTTTCAAAGCAATGAACTTAATAAATGTTCTATATTATTAATTCAGGTTCCGGGTTCGAGTCCCGGTCAGGCACAGCATTTTTCACACACACTACAATTCATTCATCTCATCCTCTGAAGATATACCTTAACGGTGGTTCCGGAGGTTAAAACAAAATAAATAAATAAATAGCCTTTTTGGATAAATTAATTATTTATTTTATTTAAAACGCTTTCATTGTTTCGATTTGATAATCAACGTACGATAAACTAGTATCTATAAAACTAAATAACAGTTTAATTATAGACGTACTAACCTTTAAAATTTAACAAATCGCACTTTTTATCATTACCGATATAATAGTAAGAATAATACTATGCTTTTATATAATGAAACCGCTCATTTGGGTGGTTTGTCCGGGATTCCAACCCGGGATCTCCGGATGAAAGGCCGAGACGCTATCACTTGCGTCACGAAGGTCGACGTGACTAATTAATTAATACGAACAAACATCAATTTACTGAATTTTTTATTTGGGGAAATACGTCTAAAAAATTTTTACTATAGCTTGAAAAAATGTATATATTTATTTGAAAAATATATATATTTGTCGGGAAAATATAAGCAAGTCTAAGCATGTTCAAACATAAGTTGAAGCAGCATTCTGTTCGCGTGCTAATGCTATTCATGCTATACTCTTCATTTCGAATCCCGGTCAGGCATGGCATTTTTCATACACGCTACAATTCGTTCAATTCATCCTCTGAAGATATACCTTTACGGTGGTTCCGGAGGATAAGCAAAAAATAAAAAAATAAAAAAAATTGCTATTCTGTTCAGAGAAGTATATGCATGTTCAAACAAGTTCCAAGCAGTATCCCTTTCAGAATCTGCGTTAATTTTTCAATAATAGTGTAAATATTTTTAGTTTTTATACTTAAACAATAGAAATACGCTACGCAATATAAATTTTTAGCGAACGAAAAAAAATCGATATGTGAAATTTTCTGTTTGATTATTTAACACGACAATCTTTTTATCACACGTACAAATAAAATGGCGTCTGGGATAAAATGTCTGGGTGCTCATCCCTAGAATGGGCACTGCCTTGGAATTTATCAAAGGCAGTTAAATTCCGAACTGTGGAGATAGCGGAAGAATTGTAGGAAGATGTCTTTAAATGAAACCCCAGGGCAAATCTAAAGTTTCTAAAAAAAAAAAAAAAACAATTTCTAGGTTTCTGTTCTTATAAAACTCATATATTTTGAGTATTTAAAAAAAAATTGTTAAAAATAATTTTTTTTTTTAACTATAAAAACTTGGAATTCTTTGAACTTTTTTAACTTTTTATCCTTCATTAAAATTATTTATTTTTCTTAAGATATCATAGTAAAAAATGTTTTCAAACTATTTTTACAAAGATACGATTCCTCTCTAACTTTATAATTTTTAAACCGATTGATTTTTATTATTTTCTTCTAATAGTCGGAGGAGACGTTAAATAATGCTGTTAGATATCATTTTCAAAAGATTATTACACTATTTTTTCTTCATTATTTTTTAATATCAGCTTTATGTATCATTTTTAAACTTTTTCTAGATAAATAAGAATGATTAATATAATATTTATGGTATATTACTGGCAATAAAATATATTTTATAAAATTGCTACATGTTTTTTATATATATAATACATATGTGATATGATATGATTAGAGTAATTGTATTAAATATATATATATATATATATATATATACGTATATATATATATATATAATACGAAGTCCAGTAAGCGGAATTTCTTTTGATCTAAATTGTAAAAGTAGTTACAATTATATTATTATTATTATTATTATTACTACTACCAGTAATATAAGAATATATTACAACTATATTACACTTAGTATAACGGTTATGCTAGTTTGACTGTAATACAATATGGGTATGTGATACGATAATGCAAGACTATTCACAGAATGAACAATACAATTTACGTATAGTATAATACACTATTATTATTATTAGTGTTATAAATAATATAATATAACTACATTACACCTGTTATTCTATGAAATGTAACCGTTCGTATTAAGTGGATTTACTTCTTTCATAGAGTAAAAATGAATTATACCTTATTTTAAATCTAGAATTATTTCCTTTCTCAAATGGTTTTTCTATAAAAGAATAATGTAGCAGTTTTTATCATCTCAATTTATATTGATTATAAAGTATATCCATCCAATGTTATTTTATTAGATTTAAATTTACACTGGTTAATTTGATAAAATTAGGGAAGATTTTAATTCGAATAAATTTTAACAGATTTATTTTATGCACGTAAATTATATAATTTTATAAAAAAGTTAATTTTATTTACAATTCATCCTTTTAAAATTTGTTTGAAGCGATAGTGAAAATGTTTTAGACATTTTTCACCTAATAAAATTCGGTAAATTGATTCTTGTTCGTATTAATTAAATACAGTGTGTCCCATATAAAACGCAACCCATCAATCACTCACCCGTGAAATTTCAAAAGTCAAGCTTACTCCCC
>JAAAKQ030077271.1:2222-15196 GCA_010016005.3 Zanna intricata | reverse complement strand
TGATAAATGCGTAAACATTATTATAAAAGTTTTTAGAGAATTTAATTTCAAGAAAATTGATTAAGATATCTCAATAAAAAACAAATACAAGTTCAAGAAATTTGATTTTATCATATCCATTGTATGAAAACGAAAGGATTACATGTACAAAGCATCTTTGCTTTCGTGCAACTCCGGTGTTTAAAAAAATAATTTGTGTCAATAATAAAAATAAAATTATTAAATTTATAAAATAAAAAGTAGAACTAATTTTATTCAAACAATAGTATCTTTCTCGAATTCACTGTCAAATTGAAAATTCGAGAAATTATGATTTCGTAAGTTGGTAACTCAGAAATGAACTAGCCAACAATGCATTTTATGTCGTTTGCATCGTATTTCATTATTGGTGTCATACTATAGCAATGCCTTAGTTATTTACGACTGAGGAATACGCCAACATGGTATTTATCTTGGGAGTGTGTGTGATGGAAAGGTAACTGTTACTGCAAATTATCAGACACTTTCCTAACCGCAGAGTTCCAAATCCTAAAACAATTAGTTCAACATTCAATACGCTCCGAGAATCTGGTACACTTCCCAGCATTAATACTCCTCGAGACTGTTCTGCCCTTCATGACACAGATTTATTTATGAAAGCATTATGGAAGTTATTCAATGGGCGTTGTGTTAGTACAAGACGCCTTTCCCGGCGGTAACTTCGAAACGCCGTTCGAAGTTACCGCCACACCATAGATCTATAATGTAGTGGACAGTTCGTAACAACAAGCTGTATCCTTACCATAATCAATGAGCTCAACCTAACTAGAGATCCTCATCTTTGTTTGCAGTATTGGTTGAATATGAATCTCCGATTGTGCAGGTTCATTTTATTCAGTGGCGAGATTCAGTTTACTCGGGTCGGCATCAATAACTTTCGCAAAGAACATACTTGGACTGAAGTCTATCCACACAAGATAGAAGAACGTAATTTCCAATTCCAGTATAGCTTCAATATGTGATGTAGTCTAGTTTACCAACAGCTAATTGGACCCATCATTCTCCCAGGACATATGAATTTTCACATTTACGTGGAATTCCGTAACGAGCAATGGCCGCTATTTTACGTATTAATTAATCATTTAACAATGTTTTTGTACTAAAAATGTAAAAAAACGTGTTTTTAAACAACAATGTAGAAAACTGTGTTTTTAGGAAACACATTTTTCTTTTTTACATCGGATATTATTAAAACTACTACTGATATTGTGTTCAAACCTGTTTTATTCTATTTTTTTTTCAGGTCGAAAATCATAAGAAATCATAAAGTTTAGCCCTTAATTTTGGTTTCTAGAATTTCAATAAGGGTCTTATTACACTTTTTGCTCAGGAATTAGGGCGAAATCTTTCGGCGGCCGTATCTCGTTATCGGAGCGTTTATATGAAATTTTCATTATTTGCTCTAGTAGAATGAGCTCAGAAAGCTCCGATGCGTGAATCATTCTGTATAAAGACGTTCTAAATAAATTTTGGAAAATTATGAATAATTTAAAAAAAAAAAATTGTGTTAGTCGCTTATTAATTATAATTTTAACGAAATAAATATTTTTTCCACCGAGAGTATTAGAACATTGAGCTCTTATTTCATTAATATTTAATAAAATAAATATATATAATCTTATATTTTTTTTTTCCGTTCGTATGTATTATTGGCTAAATATTGAATCTGTGTAATTCAGTTTAGTTACTAACATCCCATTTCTGTAAGCCTTCGGTTTAAGTCAAACGTGGTGCTTACTGAGATGATAGCGTAGAGCTGGGCAATATTTACATCTTCCTCTGCGTCACTATCCTCTTATAACTAGCCTGTACAACTATTAAAACCGGTTCAGTGATGTAAAAAATCGTAAATGATCGAGGTTGTAAAATTATCTCGAGTTAGATTTCCTTCTTAACAACACTTGTATGATTAGCATCGAAACCCTAATATGATGTTTTTCTTCGGTACTTAAAATAATCCATACAGAAAAGTCATATTCTAATTATATAGTAACAATTATAGTTACAATTTTATAGTAACTAATTCTCTACAACATTTTCAAACCGTCTGAGATTTAGTAATTAATGTTTCGTTGTAGGATTCTTCTTATAGAGTGTTATTTATTCTTACGTAATAGACTTGTTTACAATATGCGGTGATATATTGATGGTTTTTTTGTTTTGTTTTTGGCGCAGTTTTAAACTTAAATGCGTGTTCTTTACTTACTTTCACTTGAAATTTTGGTGTCGAACAGATACGATTTTTCCAATTACTTTTTGATAATATAATACAAAAACAATATTTTTATTATTATAATCGTTTTTATTTATTATAGACATGAAGTTATAATTATGATCTGTTAAAAGCATTTGTTAGTGTAGCGAATAATATTTTGCAACGATGCAGAATATATTTTATTTGCGTGTTTGTTAATATGATAGTGCTGTGCGGCTATATGAGAATCCGTTAATGCTGATTTAAGGAGGCAATGAACTTAGAAATGATATTGTAATCGTTCGTTTGTTAAATGCACGTAATATAAATTGCATCGGCTGTATACTAGAAATAAAACTGGCTCAGGCGGTCTAGTCATATTTCACTAATTTTATTTGTCATAATGTTAATATATATTAGTTTATTTTTCGTGTAGTTAAAAATAATATTATTTTTTTGTTTGATTTATTATGTTTGATCGGGGAAGTTATTTCTCGGCACGAAAAGCTTCTTTTTTTACCCTCTTTTTATATCGTAGTTTGTTTAACTCAGCTTTTCTGATACAGTATCTCTTTTTTAAACTCAAAAAACCTTGGATTTTTGTTGAAGACTGATGCACGTAAGGGATGAACCAAAATTTTTCACGATTAACTTTGTTATTCATATCATTATTTTCGATATATTTACTCGTGCTGCATTGTGAATTACTGTTTTAGTATTAAATAATTGATACATTACGTTAATTTTTCCTGTTTGTATTGGTATATGGAAAGTAACTTCTTGATATTTTGATAGTGATATATCTTGATTGATATATATTCTGTCGATAATCTCGACTAAGTGGTACAATATATAGATAAGCACCTACATGGTTAAACCGTGAGACAACTAGTATTATTTGAAAGTGATTTTTTTTTTATAATCTCTTAATGAAGTTATGAAACATTGAAATTCTCTAACTTCATAATGAGATTAAATATAGATAATGTAGAATATCATACTTGTTTACACATCTTGCTGTCTATCATTGTGTATGATTGACATACCCAGAAGATTTATGGAAATTCCTTTTTCCAGTACGTTTTTAAGTAAATTTTGTTCATACCTTTACAGTCGTTAAAAATACCTGTGAAGTAAAGATAAGATTTCCATTTTTTTTGGTGTGGCAATTTTTTTTTTACGTTAAACAATGTATAATTATAATATTTAAAAGTATCTTATCTATAATAGATGCAATTATAAAGTTATTTTACTGCAAATACGTTTGCTGTTCACAAATAAAACTATCTTAACAATTTATGAATGAAATTTACTACATTATCCTCTTTTATTTCATTTATACTCTTTCACTTAGTCGAACAGTAACTCACCGAACCTAACTCGTCGAATTATTGTTATATAGTTATCCGTTAAGGGGCCCTATACACCCCTTACGGATTCTTTTAATAAGCTTTGTATTTTAGTTTTAATTTTATTTTTTTTAGATTGTATCTGTTATATTAGTTTTAAGTTTTAGATTTTCTTTTACCTGTGATATTAGTTTTAGTTAGTCGTATATTTTTAATCTTAATCTAGTTATAGTTTTTAAGTTTTTTAATTTTATTTTCTCTGAGATATTAGTATTAGTTTCCTTCCAATTGTGATATTAGCCTTAATAATAGTTATATTTTATTATTTTAATATAGTTTTAGTTTTTAACATTTTGTCTTTTTTTCTGTGATATTAGTCCTTAAACTTCTTTAGGGTTTAAGTTTATATTTTGTTAATTTATTTTTATATATATATTTTTAAATTTATTAAAAAATTGCTTTGAAAGCATTATTAATATTTAATCCGGGCGATTATAACGCTTTTGCGTTTTTCGCCGTAAAAAAAAAACTCACCGAACTATTTCTTGTTTACATGTACTGTACACACTGGAATTATTTGTGATGTCACGTTAATCCCGTCGTACGCACTATAAATTCTCTCATTCATTCGCTAGCATAAAAATTCCTCGCAGGATACTCTCGCCTCAACTCACAATCATTTCTCACTTATAGAGTTGTATCGCATAACTGTCTCGCAGACTGATCGTCAACTGGTCTTCCCCGGAGTATTTTTACTCTTGTCTTCTTTACCTGTAGGGCCGGACCAACTCGAAGGGTGAGAATGATCGTCCGTCCTCACATTTTCCCATGAGATTCTTACCCTGGTCCGGTAATCCTCACGGAACATCATCTTTTAAGTGTGTCAGCGGGCAATATTACAATGGAGGATTGTTAAACGAACCTCTAGCTTTACTAAAGAGGTTTTTGTTAGCCCCTTTCTGGATTCCTCTCATTATTATATTTTCTGCTACTTTCTTCTAAACTGGCAGGAATCCGTTACTCAGATCTGCATTATACTGCTCTTGTTACAGTATATATTTTTTCATCAAATGGCTCATAAAATATAACCCTTCAAGCGACGCTTTTTCTTTTACGAACCATACTATGTGTCAGTTGCACTCTTTTACAGTGTACTTCTGTTAATTGTTTATAACTGTTAGCCAGTTCTTCAAATCTGTACTAACATCGTGATAGGAAATATTTATCACTGAATATATCAGAGATATATAAGATATTGGCTATCTTCACTGCGTTTCGATGAGTTTATAGTTTAAATTCTGTAGTGAACGATGTTGCTAAAAATATTTACATGTTTACTAGATAGATTTCGTGGTATCCAATTCGTACAGTATATTATTGTATTTATAATATCGAATAATATAAATAAATGTAAAGTAAGGTCGAATCATCTAGTCCGTTAGTAGAAGAATAAGGCAGTTATCAGCATAACGATCACTATTAAAATCGTCATTGAAGCGACGTATTCAGTTGGGAACGTGTCGTGACAGTTACGATTCCTCGCATATTTTATTACCGATAGGTCAAATCAGCTATCTTTTGCAAGCTATCGTTTTTATTGAAACGTATCTTATTTGAATCAAGTTCAAGGTCCAATATCTCTCTTATGCTTGACTTGTGTGTTACAATAGCCGTTCACGAATAATTATTATTTTACTAGATCTTTCTCATGAAGCCGTTGGATAATGAATTTTTGTATATTTATTTTCTCAAGGTTTCTTCCATTGAGGTTATAGTGTTCAACGTTGTTAAAAATAAAAGATGAGCTGTTTAAATTGATGATTGGTGTTCTTTCTGTCCTTGTTGAATTTTTGGTTAAAAATTCTAAAATAATTTATTATTTAGTTTTGCTTTTTAGCTTTTCTTACACAAAGAAAAGTAATTTATTTTCAAGTCTTGATCATTTTATTGAACTGTCTGCTTGTAGTTTACCAGTTTTTCTATTATTAATTTTTTAATTAAAAAAAAACAATAATAATAATTTAAGGAAATAAAAGCTATAAGGAAATGTTATTACTTGTATAATTAACTATCTACTTGATGTTGACTGTTTATAATAATCCAGACAATCTTTAAAACTTTTTTAAGAATTTTAATACTAAAATTTAAAGTAGGTAAAATTATCTACTTGTAAAAGTTATTATTTATTGTTGCGAAAATAACTAAATGTAACAGATACGATAGATATTCGTATGATTCAAATGTAATATCATAATTTCATAGAAAATACATGTAAATTTTATTGTTTTGTTGTAGAATACATAAATACTACTTAAAAAGGTAAATATTTCGTATAAATTTTATTTTCAGAGAAGTGTTTTTTTTTTCACCCAGTAACTTGAATGCTTTTTTATGGTATTTATTTAGCAGTTTCATTATGATAATTTTAAAGAGGTATAAAATTATATAATGCATGCGCGCATGTTACAGTAACGGAATGATTATAGGATAATAAGAAGTCCATTAGTTTGAATAAAAGAATCAGATGGGGAGGGTTTACTATGTGTTAGCTTAGCGGAAAGACGATGGTATTCAGTAACGGAACGAGTTACCTGGTGGTGATTGGCTAATACACTATCGTTTTCCCTTCCTTCTTTCGAGTCGTATTTCTTCGGTGCGTCATGAGTCTGTACCAATAATCATACTACTCCCAATGTGACTGTAGATAATACCGTTTTTTTTTTTTTTCGATTTTGGGCTGTACATAAATTGTTTATTGAATACTTTCCAGTCGTTGTTTACCGATATAGTATGTATGCTGATGATTCGTTGTAATGAACGGAGTGTAATTAAACGTACTTTTGAATGTATAGATAAACGAGTAGAACTTCAATTGGAAAATTTTTTTTCGAATTTTACATCGCTGTAAGACCATTACAATCGTCATCCTAACTGATCATTTAGAATATGTTTTTACGTGCGAATTGGACGTAATGAACGGAAAAATGCTGTGAATTTCGTAATAGTTAAAGTGAAACGGTTACGTTTTGGGTTAAAGATAGTCCTAGCTTAATTTATTTTAGTGATATAGTCGTTTAAATTATTACGTTTATTTAAGGTGTAAAATAGGATTATGAATGACATTCCGAATTTTTTGACACTGCAAAGTCAACGAACAATCTTCTTTAGAAAGTTAAAACTACATATTAATATTTTACCTTCCGCAAGTGTGATTTTTATCTTTATTATTACTTTCTGATTTTTCTGAAGTTTACATTAATTCGTATCGAATTGAGTTGGGCGATGAATGAGGGGTATCAGTTACCATGTGAACATTTCTTTTTTAATATATAAAAGAGAAGTCCCCAAAAAATAAATTTCTCTTTTAATACTAAAGGAAAAGCTTATTTTTCATTTTATTCGGATAAAGAAGGTTTTAATTCCCTTATTTTACCAATAGGGAGATTTAAAATTGCTTAATATGCTGCTTTGTGATTATTCTTTAATAGGATTTTTTTAATGTAAAAAACGTTTATGTATTATTTTTATCACAAAATTATCTGTTACAGACTACGTTATCTAAATTTAAATTATTGTTACTGATATTATAATGCAAAATTTAATATTTTAATAAAATCATCTAGAGATGATTTTCTGCTTCTTGATTTTCTAACATCCAATTGACTAATTTTGGGCGCTTCAAACGGTTGTCGGGTTGAGTTGTGGAGTCATTTGAGCGTTGTAGACATTTAAATATAGATATTTTTGAGAATTCGTTGGTGCTTCTCGGAAAGATCAGTTGTGAACGACAGCGAATCGATTTCCCTGAACTCACATCGATAGCAATATTTTTTTTAAAAAAAGAAACCAACTGACACGAAAATGCCAGAGCGATTTAATTTTTTTTTTTTTATTCATCCAATCACTGGAATAGTTCTCTGAATTGTTGATTGATTAGAGGAATTTTGTCGACCCGAAAACTCCATGAAGTTCGCTATCTGTTTTTACGTAATATTCTCCGTATTTGTAATACGTTTTCACCATAACAGGCGTTATTATTTGGTGTAGTGCTCCATGACAACTAATTGCGACACAAACAGATGACAGATGAGAAAGTTGCAATGCCGTCAACCTAACATCCTCAATACAATGTTCTAATCTTGAATTTTATGTGGATTCTTTCTATATTTACGGGCATTAATATTTGTTGGTATAGGATTTTTTCAAAATTTTGTCTTGATTGCAAACAAATTAATTCATAGTTTTTCGTCCGAGAGGGTGCGTTTCGTCATAGAAATACTGAAAAATTAAACATTTAACATATCGGTAGTTTTTAAGTAATATAAAAATAAACATAAATACAAATACTGGCAGAATATGTTATCTGTTTGAAAAATCGAAGTAATTTACAGAATAAATTTTTAATTTTTTATCAAATTGTTAAACAGATTGTATAATGATGAAAATTCAGTTTTTTCTTGAGAAGTAATTGATTTTTTTTTTTTGCAAGTAATTATGTAGACATTCCGGTATTTGAATTAAGCCGTTAACCGTGATTGAGAGTTTTGTACTGCTGGGTTGAACATTTTCCGTTTTAAGCCTTGTACTTAGTGTGAATAGTTCGAAGCAATTTGCAAATTCCACTTAGTATTGTTATTGGCAACGAACATTTTTAGAAAATTTATTTATTTGTTTTTGACTGATTTCCCTCGTAATAAATTTTCGCCTAAATATTTGATTAATATTGTTATTCCGTTCTGAGTTCAAATCCCAGTCATGCTTGGCATTTTTCGTAGTCCACAAAATTCATTTCATAATTCAAAATTCATTTTTCATAAGTATTTGTAATTGGGTACTCAACCGTAAATTGTTGTTGCTTACGTACGCTTTCGTTGTATTTTTACTTATTTTAGTAGCGAAAAATTTCGGTTTTCAGATTTCAACGGAAATATCCATTTTGACCACCCCTGAATATATCTTGACTAGTTTCGGTGTGACGTATGTATGTATGTATTTGGCATAACTCAAAAACGATTAGCCGTAGGTTTTTGATATTTTGAATTTAGAACTGTTGTAACATCTAGTTGTGCACCTCCTCTTTTGATTGCAATCTACTGAACCAAAAGTGTCCAGAAAAAAAGCCCCCAAAAATCCCCAAAACTTTGTATTTTGGACTTTTTCTTAATTGTAGTAATAAGCCCTCATTGAGAGGTTTTCAATGATAAGTGGTACTTAGTTTCATTGGTTTCAGAGTTGTAGCCAAATAAAATTTTAATTAATGAAATATTTGGATCAAGCGGAAGCCATATCTGATCGAATCCGACTTCATTTCCTTTTTTTTTTTGTTTTTAACTTTTTTAAATTTAAATATATTGATTTATTAATAATTATTAACCTGTGATTGTAAAAAAAATCTTTACAATAAATAATATAAATAATTATTTACAATAGTAATATAATACATTATATATAATAATAATAATAATACTGTTTGCAATTATAATAATAATAACAATAAAAAAACAAATATGAAAAATTATCAGAAGTTATGGTTAAAATAATATTTTAGTACTTTTCATTACAAAAAAAAAAAAAAAAATTGTATATATAATTTAAGGAAGTCATGTAGTGTCCACATCAGATGCGGTTTATGAGAATGTTAGAACACCTTGTAAAAATATCCGTGTTACTTCACTTGGTGAAATGAATTTAGATAGCGGATAGAAATCTTGACCTACATATTCTATCTAGTGTGCCATGATAAATATACTTTCTTAAGACATCAGTGTGCTATTTTTAACTTATTATTATGTGGATTGCATACAGTAATAATAATAATCCTACTGCTATGTTGGTTATTTGCGAAAATTTAATTATTGCGAACATTTGCTCTTCAAAAATCGACGTTTGGTTTTGTGTAAAGATATTTGATGCCCTTCTAGTTTCGGTTTAGATACTCATATCTGAATTAAATATATTTGTTGATTTTTTCTGTAAATATCAACAAATACATCTGTATATATATATATATATATACGTGGCGGATTTTTTTTAATCATTTACTAGCGCTTCGCGATATTTTTCGTAGCCTTTTTCGTTCATGCTGTGGTGGGGTGGTTATTTAGAAGTGGGGAGTGATTGTGGCGAGAGCCGGTTAGAGGCGGGAGATTTTTTTTTTAAAGTAGTTCATTTTTTGTATAATTTATTACTCTTAATACCTACTTTTCTTCAGCTATATTTTCAGTACGCTCTCCTTTAGTTTTACCTATACTCTTAATACTTTTAAAAGATCTTCCACGTGGAGTGCCGTGTACAGTTGTCCATGACTGAATTGGTTCTGGAAGTGGATTCCAATTTTATCCGATATCTGTCTTTATACCTTATTTATGGTAGTCAGTTTTTAAAGCAGGTTAAAGTTTTATGTAATTTTTTACTCTAGTTTTTGCGTTAACTGTCGAAAGTGGGTGGTGACCGCTGATGAGATATCCAGAGTCATAAGTTTTTATTTAAAAAAGAAGATTGGCGAAATCGTTCCAGATTGGGGCTGAGGGATTGTGTCAAGGTTTTTGCCAATCTCTTTAAATATATAAATTACAGTACTCGTATTTATTTAGGTAGCAAATGAATAATATTGACATTTAAAATTAAACATTTTCTTACGTAAAAATTAAGATTTTTTTTTTAATTTACCATTTTTCTCATCAGAATGGCTTTTTGTTGAAATATTTTATTATTTTCATTTATTCTAGGTGATTTATTTAATTTACACTCTTAAAATTCTTATCTGTGCTGAGGATTTTTTACGGTGCTTTGTATGTTTAATAAGCAGTAAAAATATCCGTAATTAAAAAAAAAAAAAGAAATTATTAATATAATAGTCACATAGCCACTGGTGTAAAAAAAAAGAATTACTCTCCCACAACTTATAGAATAGCTTACAAATCTGTTACTAAGGATGCTGCTCAAAACTAAACACTAAATATTAGTTATAAGGTAGTTTAGATGAACTCTCTTAAGCAGTAATGGTTATTTTAATCAATAAACTCATTTCCTAATTATTTTAATAAATAAAAAAAATTCCAGTATTTTTAAATATTAAAATTAAGGATTCCTAACTGAAGTAGATCTTACTGTTATTTAAAACTACTTAACTAAAATCAACAAAGCAGAGGTATGTGGATCTTGAATTTATAACTTAGAAACTATAAATTACAGTTATTTTACGCGTTTCGCTTTGCTATAAAGTTGAGTTAAGCTAAAAAGAATCCAAAAAAATATTCTTTATTCATTATTGAAAAATATTAACAGAAATTAAATGTCAGAGGTTAAGAGTGATAGCAAAATAAAAATAAATGAAACCAATTATTAACCTTTAAACCTATTACCAGAATATTTAGCGTCTTTTAAAATCATGTGTTAGAGTATTAATTAAACATTAAGGAATATCTATAGGTATCTTTGATTTTATAAATTATTCTATTAATTTTTCTCTTATTATTATTATTTTTTTATACTGTACTTATTCGTATTGACATTCACTGATGTTAGAAGTAGAAAATAATTTTATTTTCGAGTAAAATATGATGTTTTAGTTTATTATTTAAGAATAATTCGATTTATTCAATTGCTAAATAAAGTCATCCTAGAAATTCCTTTACGGATCGTATTAAGAGTATTAATTCCTTCGTTGGATATGCATTTTTTTTTAATTTTATGTGAAATGTATAGCTTTGTTCGATGCTAAATTCAATAATAGATGTATGTTTCGCTGATTTTTGCGATCATCGAATTTTTGTAAGGGTTCTTCTTGGTTGAAAGACGGTAGTAAAGTGCAGAGTTATTTACTATTTTGTTTTGTGTTCACAGCACGGTTTTACGGGGAGTTCTTTTAGCGAGGTGTAAACTAAAGTCTCCAAGGACAGTCGCATTCCACTGTGTTGGCGAATTTACGTTTTATTTATAACTTCTTTTATTCCGTGAAGTTATTCTTTCTATTTTTTTTTAAATTTAATTACGTGTTAAATTTTATATGAAATATTATAATGCTGTTACCGTAAAACTATTGGAAAGTGAAGCCATAACAGTGTTTCCTCTTATATTTTTACTGTATTGTTTAATCGCGTAAAAGAATATTCCATAAATTAATGAATAAAACATCGCATAATTTATTTTTATTTCTTTTTATAGTGCGTAGTTTAAAAGAATTACCTATTTATAAAAAAAAAAAAACAAGTTGTAGTTTTTTACAGCGTTGATAATCAACGCTACAATCAAATAATAAAATTTTCAAAAGAAAGCCTTCAAGAAATAAAAGAGTTCAATGACGTGATTTAGAGCACCGATGCGTTCGTTGCTTGTTAATATTGTGCGATCCGCGCCAAGAAGGAAGAAAACGGCTGTTTATAAGTGTAGAATTATCACGAAAACTCTCTCATTCATCTGCCATTAACGTTATTGAAATAGATATTAGACGATGGAGGACCGTGCCTAACCAACGTAAAACTATTTCTGCCGATTTTTTTATTGCTCTATAGACATTTGCAATTATTTAAGTTTTGCTACTTCTAATTCTACTTCTACTTCTAGTTTGGATTTATTTGTTTGCTTAATAGTAGTGGTTAGAAATTACCTCATCGATTGGATTCCAAAGCAAATTATCAAATGTTTTATATGATCATGAATACTTAACGCATATTGGATGGCATGGATTTATATGTAAATAAAAATGGATGATTTTATTTAATTTTATATATATATGTATAGGAAAATAAGAATTTGAAATGATTTAACAAATTAAAAAAAAAAAAATGAAATTTATTAATTTTTTAATGATTAATGATGATGTTCACTATACGAAGAAATTTTTTTATGTATTCTGTGTAAAACAAGCAATGTAGTGTAACAAGCAGTGTAATTTATAGGTGTAACGGTATCCTAAATGTGACGATTACTGTAATCTGGATAGTTTTTTCGCTTTCATTTTATTTTGAAAAGCAGTAAAATTTAAATATATATATATATATGTATAAAACTTGTTTTGTACTAGATTTGTTTTATTTCTAAAGGACCAAGAAAATTAGGCTAGTAAAATTGGGGTATTCGATATGTTGGAGTTTTCTAGGCTAATTAAAGGTCACGTCTAATTCTGAATTAGGAATCTATCGTTTTATTTTTTTAACAGATGTGGTATTGTATTTAAAAATCAGTTGCTTTTTTGTTATGTTTCGCTCTACAATTGTTAAAATGTTTACTATGTGTTTATCGGTGTTCCCGGCTTGATCAGTTTATTGAGAGATTGACAATGAAAATGTTTAAATAATTACAATCTGTTAGTTTCAGAACATAAAGGAAGTTAGACATATAAATAATAAAAATGCCAGTAAGAATAATAAACAACTAACAATAATAATAAT
>JAAAKQ030077260.1:0-15196 GCA_010016005.3 Zanna intricata | reverse complement strand
TTGCCAAGCCTTGAGTTTGGCTTCCTTGACCGCATGAACATACGCATTACGGGCACGCCGGTAGGTCCGCAGGTATTAGTTCCCCCCCCTGAAGGAAATAACGCCCGCCAAGTGACATTACCGGTTGCCACACCATCCCCTCCGTTCCTAGCCCTGAAGTGCTTTACCGGAGGTCGTCTTTTCGCCTCGGTCTGATAACGCCACAGTCATCAACCGACCTCGGGGAGATGCTGCCGATGTCAATGACCCGAGGGACATTCACGTCGGCTGATAGTAAGGCCAATTTAATTTTGATGGCGTCCATTGCCTTCTACGAAGACACGGGACACCACGAAACCACCCACTTTAGAAACAATTTAGAACTGTCGCGGAAGCATGAAGACCCCCGCGCCTGCTTTAACCATTCACAGCAATGATGCAATTCTACCCGCATTTTTACAAACATGCCACGCCAGCTTATAGAAAGGAGCGCTGTTACTTATTTAATTACTATGTCCTCGAGGTCCCCAGGTCTGGCCCGTGTGAGAGCTGTCAATTCCCACCAAGCACCAACATTGAGGTCCGCTTAGACGATATAAAGTTGATCGCAACTTGAACCGCATTCCCAATCTCCCTTATAAGGTGCACTCCGTTTCTAACAAATTCTCAAACGCAAACTATGATCGCGCTCGGTAGCATGGGAGATATACTCCCGAGCGCGACCTCCATTGACACCAAAAACAATACTAACTGAGGCTACGGTGCCAAAGCGCCTGCCTCTGGTCAATCAGCTAGCCCCAGCGTGTCCTAGCCACCCAGGCCCCCTACACCATACACTCCCTCAGCAGACCTGCACAGAGCCAGAAATCGAAGGAAGTCAATCACAATTGTCCACTACTCACTGCGGGTCTTCCAGTTGACCCGCAGATCCAGAAAAGAGTTCATTCTCTCTAGTTCCCTAACAACTCTGGTACGTTCAGACTCATACCGGGGACAAACATACAGGACAAGGTCCGCAGTGTCGTCAACGCTACATTCCGGACAGAGTCCAGAGTCTGCCAATCGAAATCTAACCTAGCTATGCCTGAAGGTACCATGTCCTGACAGAAACTGTGTGATGTACCGATTGGGGGAAACCCACCTAATCGCTGCCAACTGCCGCACATCGAGGAAGATACCATGCGTGTATCGACCAGTAGAAGAATAGTTCCACCTAGTTTGCCAAGAGTCACAACCTTGGTCTTCTATTTCACGCATACGCCCTGGAGTAAGAAGGCCATCCTTCTTAGAGGTATACCGCATGCTGCGCTCTGTAGCCAGGATATCAATTGGTATTGTGCCGGCGATAACATAGACAGCCTCTCTCGAGACCGTTCTGAAATCTCCGACAACAGCTAAAAGAAGAAGACGCTGGGCACGCAAAAAAATATCCCTATATCCTTGTAATCTCATACGAAGTGCCCAGACTTATAATTGTGACTGTGATATTAGTTTTAAGTTTTAAATTGTTCTGTGACATTCGCTTTAGAAGGTTTTTAATTTTAATCTAGTTTTAGTTTTTAGCATTTTAATTCTCTCTTCTTTGTGATATTAGTTGTAAGTTTTTAATGGAATTAGTTTATAAGTTTTTTATTTATTTATTTGTTATCTTTAATTTCAATCTTGTTTTATGTTTTAATTTGTTTTAAAAATGTTCAACAAATCTCTATTTACAATTTTTATTTAATCCGGGCGATAATAACGTTTTAGCGTTTTTTGCCCCTCCCAAAAAAAAAAACTTTTTCGCCCACCACCCGCATTGAGAATCAAAAGTTTTCTAGCGCCCCCACAATTTTTAAACTTACCATCTGTTACAAATAATTATTGTAATTGCTGATTTTAAGAAGCGCTCTTAAATACGCATATTTAATCAAATTTGGAAGTATTTTTATTAAAATTGCATTCAAAAAAATTAAAATTGTATCTGTATATAGTTAGTTATACAACAACAATAGTGACAGAATATGCTATCGCTATTGGCTTTAATTTTTTGTACTAGTGTAGCTTGCCACAGATGCCTTTAGATCAAGCCCTTTCATAAGCTTACTTGTTGACGGTGAGTCAACAAGTGATACTTGTTGACGATGGCGGTGAGCCATCCCTTTGGGATAGGCGGGACCAGCTTTTAACATCCTACTTTGTCCGTTTCAAAGGACAGCCAAATCATCCTGCTTTTGACTCGGTTTTTAGGAATCCTAATTTAGAAAGATATGAAAACTATCCACGTTGTACTGAACTATAGGTGTCCGTACGCGTCGTCTACTGCACCTTATAAAAGTTGGTACGCCTTCTATTTTTCCAACGTATCCGTGCTCATATCCTCCGCGGGGAATCAACCTTCTAAATTTTATGTTTGACCTTACGATCTACCATAAATAATCAGCACCAACTATTATCTTCCATCAAATGTTTCACTATATCCTGTCCAAGACAAACCCAGACGTAATAGTATACTGATATATCGAAACACAACGATGCCGTTGGTTGCGCATTTGTTGTCAACGACAGAACTTATAAGTTTGGTCTAACTGGTATCACGATTGTGTTTACTGCTGAACTCTACGCTATAAATAGGGCTCTCAATATCATTAACCCTAAGTATATCCCTATTTTTAGTGAGTCGTGCAGTGCTCTCCAAGCCCTTGAAAACTTTTGTTCCAGACTTCCTACCGTCATTGAAATCTACAACACAATCGCCGAATTGAATCGTCGCAACATACAAGTGAGTTTTTGCTGGATCCCTAGCCGCGCGAGGATTCGGGTAATGAACGTGCGGATTCCGCTGCTAAAGACGCATGTAGTCAACCACCCTTCACTACCCGTATTACTACATCCGACTTTATTAAATACGTAAAACTCACTCTTCTCGCAAAGTGGCAAGATGACTGGACAGCTATAGTCGATAATAAACTCCGGCATATTAAAGATTCTGTGTTGCCATGGAACTCCTCATGGGGAAAAATTCGTCGTGAGGTCCTCTGTCGATAGCGGACAGTACATACGGCAGCTAACTCACGGGTATCTGATGTTAGTCGTAAACGCACCGGTACTCATGCGATGCAACTGCCGTCTGACTGCGCCACATCCTTGTGGATTGGGTGCATTATGCTGCCTTGCGTCGTAAGTTTAAACTACTTAGAAACATTCGCCAAATTCTGGGCAATATTAAAGAAGTTTCAGACCGAATGTTTTTATTTTTGCGTTATGTCGGTGTATACATAAATTTTCATATTTTTGCGTTAAGTTTTTGTATTTGAAACGTTTTTAATGTGTTTGTGATTTTTTATTATGTTATTCGAGAAGGGGTATTTACAACCCTTTCGTATTTTGTTAAATTTCTATATCTTATTGTTACTTTTTAAATAAATTTATTTTGCTGTTAAGATTCTGACTGTGATATTAGTTGTAAAATTTACGGAATATTAGTTTTAAGTTTTAGTTAATATTTTAATCTTAATCTTGTATTAGTTTTTAGCTTTCTAATTTTTCCCTTGTATGTGATAGTGGTAAGTTTTTTGTGATATTAGTTTTAATTTTCTAGTCATATTTTAATGTTATGTAGTTTTAGATTTTAGTTTGCTTGAAAAATTTTTTAGCCGTTACGTTTGATCCGAGCGATAATAACGCATTAGCGTTTCTCTAACACCCCCCCACAAAAAAAAACAGTAATACAAATTACTGTCTGAAGAAGTCGATATGGAAATAGGTAATGATCGATAGACACATATGCAACCGATTAGATGACATTAATTTTCGTAAAACAATTTCTAGCTCATTTGTTAATGTTTTTATGATTTATATAGCAGTGAGATCAGTGGGGTTTAAACTGCGTTAGACATTTCGGGGTCATAAGAAAGCTACAGTTAATATTTCGCAACGATTGGTTCATTTTTTCGCGGTTATCGGAACCAATTGAAAAAAGGCCTTTTGTCTGTACAGCAGTGAGACTGAACGCTAGAATAATATTGTTTATTATTATGTAAAATGAAATGTTTTAATTAAAATTTACATAAATCGGCCGGATTTCTTTCAGATCGTGTTCATTAATCTATTAAAAATGGTAACGAAAGCATAATAAGGCTCTTATTTATTTTTTAAAAAGAAGTAAAACACGCTATTTTATATATATATATATATATATATGTATAAACGCACTGTCCTTACTTAACATTTCATAGAAATTAACATTTATTTTTACAAACGCGTGGAACTCATTCTGTTATTTGTAGAAATGCAATGGCTTTTCTATCGCTAATTACTGAGAATAAAGGTGATACCTGTCATGCAAAAGTAGTAGTTTTTCGTTCGGCTTGAGCTAATTTTATGACCGTGAACCGAGCTTAAATTCGAATTCGTGTAAAGATCTAAAGTTTTGTAAACTATCGTGTGAGATAAGTCCCTATACTATAGACAAATTTCATTTTTCTAAATTAAAAAATCAATCTGTTCTTAATTTTATATTTCTATGCGAATGTATCAACTGAAATTTATTTACATTGATCATTGTAATATAATAAAAAAATTCAATGTTGAGACAGTCAGGTCTATTATCAGCTAATCGTTACGATTTTTGTTTTAGCTTAACGTCTGTCTGCCTGTAGATCCACAGTGTTGTCTTTTAAAATGCTATAACTTCTGAACTAAGCGATAAAGCTTCGTTTAGATTTTTTATTTTATTTTTTATTTATATAAATTTAGCTCTATTTCGGTTACAATAGACAAACTACTTTTACATATATCAGCAAATTTTTCTGTTTCTATTTTTTGTAAATTTTTTTAAAAATATTTTTCTAAATTTATATATAAAGTAAAATGAAAGAATAGGATCGATTGAAAACAAAAATTAAAAGGACAAAATAAATTATCAGCCGATTCGATTTTATTTCCTATGAATTAAGATAATTTTTTGTGCCCTTCGCTTAACCTGATGTGCTGAATGCGTGATGGAGTATTTACTCGTATGAGGCTACCGTCATAATGAAAAACGGTGGTGGTTTTCCTAGCGACTGTTCCTTTTGACGTAAAACATTTATAACCGGGTAATAGGTTTGAATATAGACTATGAATGACGTCTAAACTATAATTATATTCCCTAAACGGGGTTTGTATTTATTATTATTATTTTGCACTTAGACTGCATCTCTAAAGGAAGAGGAAACACTACAATACGGCTGGCTCTACCTAATAATATCAGTTTTCTGACATTATTACGGTACAAATGATCGATTTTTATTTAAAAATAATTTTATATATCTATGAAATATAATTAAATTCTTATCTTAAACGGTGACGAATACAGTTAAAAAGTCAAAAATTCACGATCAATATTTCATTGGAAGTCATTTTAAACCTTCCTTGCTGTTTTATGTATTACATCGTTAGGTTATAATTCGAATCCTTCGAGTCCGGGGTTAAATATCATACGTAAATTACAATACTTGCGATAACCTCTAATACATCGGTCTTGATTCAATAAAACCACATCTTTTTAATTTAAACGACTGTAAATAATTTGTCTTCCCTCTATTTAAACAATACGTTTTACTTACTCTTAGCTACAAACGATAGTATATGTTGTCATAACTTTTTTGTATTCTTTGTTTAAAAGGATAAATAAAACTATCGGTGGCTTTTTATTTTTGTTTTTCTCGACTAGAAATGTACAACATCCTAAAACCCGTAATAACTTAACTTGTTTAACGTGTTTTTAACTTGTAATTATACTTGTCGATAATTGTTTACTTTATTTTCTAATTTAACTTTATTACCATAATTAATTAAGCTTATAATGAAAATTGAAAGCTATTTATCTTTCATTTGAATATACGGTCGATTAATACAATCGAAAGAAAAGACTTTCCTGTAAATCTAGAAAGCAGTTCTTATATTGTGTAGTTTATATTTATATTTGTGTAGTTATTGTGTAGTGTAACACGTCCGAGCATCCTTAGAACGATCACCTTGAAAGTCAATAAGAAGACTATATCAGCAGATGAGAATGCAAAGACGCAAAGAAATTAAAATTATGTCCGTACCGTATTCATGTTGTGCAGGAGTTACGAAAACCCCATGCGGAAAACACTGAATTGTTGCAAACAGCTTACGCGTTATTTCGCAGCAATACACGGATCTTGAAGCCTTGCAGCCGAAAACTTTCTTTAGTGACGAGGCACGGTTTCATCTAAGCCAGGGGTCTCCAAATTTCTTAACCTAAGGGCCGCACTGACTCCTCCACTAAGTTCAGGAGTCTGCAGCCGATCGGAAGTATTATTTCCTCGTCGTTTCCATCTTTCATCGATCGACCAAAGCACAAGCTTTTATTGTTATATTTCATAACATTTTTTATTATCTTTCTTTACATAACAAACGTAGATTCCATGTGATTTCACGGAAATATTTAAAACCCAGTCGCCAGTCGCATCTCAAACTCATGCGAAAATCGTCAAATTGTAAGTTAACAATACGTTAATTGTAGTTCGACTATTTTAAGTTTTTCATCATGTTATAAAGCGATTTACTAATTTGTACGGATTATTATTTGTTTTATTATTGTATTTTTATTTTTATTATATTGTAAATACAACGTCTGGAACGTAAATTAGCATCGTTGTCATAAATTAGCTACAATAATATTTGACAAACCGGTCGATTTTTCGAACAGCATTGGAATATTCCTTTTGCGCGTACATGACTCCTGTCTACACACGAACTACATAACCGCATACTAATACTACATACGAGTCGTAATTGTTCGAATGTTGCCGAACAAACTTAGTTTCGTGTTAAAAATTTTTAGTACAAAAAAAAAAATAAATCGAATTTTTACCATCGCAATATTATGTTAGTATATTCAGCTTTCATGAGAAACCAGTAATGAATTAAAGAGAAAAATTAGTGAAAAAAAGGTCGAATAGGGATTTTTTTTTATCGCAGGGAATATTTAGGCCCGGATAAGAAGAACATCACTGAACGACTGAGATGGCGGGTGGTTAAATTTCAGTCCCGCTGGACGGCGAGGTGGTTAAGGTTGAAGTTCGCGTTGAAGAAAAAGATGCTCGAATGTTTTTTACACGCACGCATCGTATTTTGCCTGTGTTTTTTTTACGTTACTTTTTCATAGTAATCTGTGCATAATAACTATAATTGCTTTTCGACAAGGAGGTACATAACCGGACTTTTTTCTTTTTATTGATGCCCCGTTCCTCGTAAAACTTTTAATATATATAGTGTTAACCTAGATTTTTTCTTTGTTATGAAATAAATCATTATTTACATATAATTGTCAAATTTAAAAAAAAATGTATACATACTGTAGTTCGTAGTTACACTGTGTTAGTTTATAGACTTATATTATTTTTTCATTGCCTTATTTCATTCAGTATTTTTCATTATTTTTATTTATTTTATTTTCATTATTTTTTAAAATTATTTTTCATTATTTTTTCATTGTCTTTATCATTCAATAGCCTTTAATTATTTTTTCATTGTAAGTTAGCGCTTTAAATGTAACGTCTCGAACGAAATCGTTTAAGTCGGTCGCCACGAAACGTTAACATGTGCATATTTAATATATAATTATGGTTATATAAATATAATATACATTATCTCGATTAAATACATCGTCGTTAAAAGTTTCATCTTTAATTATAAATGATATTTATTGTCTGTCAATACCTGTTAGTCGATAAATTCATAATTTACAACAATATTTATCGACGTATACTTATTTGTAGGCTTATTTAAATAAATCGATCGGCTCTTGGCAGTTTGTTATAGTTCTATGCGAATCAGTGAACCGAGTAAATATTTGCATGTAATGTAGCGGCCGGTGTGCTGAAAATTTTTCCGCTACAAATCAGAGAAAGTGGAGTTTTTATTTTTACGAATGAATAACTTAGTAATTTATATATTTTACGATTACCATGTTGTTATATATTTATGTATATATATATATTTTTTAATTTATTTGTCGGTGCAAAAGAAATGGGGCATTCAAGATTTGTGGCGGTACAATTGATTTTTACTAAAATATTTCCTTGTCTATTTCATTTATAGGGTTTCATATAACGGCCAAGATTGCTGCCAGTCGCTGTCACGTACTGTATGTTATGAATAAAGGACTGGCTTGTTACGTGCAAGTGTACATGCTGTTTACTTGTCCCCCTCACTTATCTCTTTCTCAAAAGCGTGCGCGCACACACGTGCATATACATTCTTATACATACATTCTTTTTTATTAGCATTGTTGTTTTTATTATATTATTATTTTTACCTACGCTAACTCCTATATATGAATATTGTTTGTTCTATTCTTTCCTTTTTTCTAGTTTTGTTTTCATTTTTTTTCAGTCACTTATAATCGCGCGACATTATTTGAATTCAACTATCAGGAATAAATTATTACAGCCGGCGGTCGTAATGAACAAATAATCTATTTTAAAGATATCGAACACTACTTTTATCCCGACTGGCATTAATATTTATTCCGCGATCTACTTTTGTCTCGCTGCTTTATATAAGTGATAATTTATAAATAAAATCGAATTTTAAGAGCTACTTATCAACGGACTAAACTGTAGAAACTAGAACAATCGTTAAAAACTGCAATATATAAAAAACTTGGCGTGTGCAATTTTTTTTTAAACAGATATTATATTACGAGAAAACTGCTACAACGTTTCAACAATTCCGTAAGTGTATATTATTAAACGATAATTTTAAAGAAAATTCAAATACTTATGTTAACAGAAAATATGTAAAGGAAAAATATTCACAAGTATTTAATTAAAGAAAATCGATAAATCTCGATTAATAAAAATTATAAAAATTGGTGAAATAATTAGTTAATTATGGCCCAAGATTACATAACCGATCTCAATCGGTTATTTAAATATCTTTCCGCAAATCTCTTGTAAATATTACTAATTCTTATAACGTTATGATTTATTCACTCCTACGATGAATCTGAAATAATTTTTTCTTCCTTAGAATTAGGTGAAAAATTGGACTTTTCTGAAGCATATTAAAAAGCCAAGAAAATTGAAATATTCCTAGTTCTTTTAAAGGGGTTCCTAAATACGAGTAAACTGTTCAAAGGTACTTGTATATTTTTGCATATCCGTACGTCATCATTTATAACACTACGATACGGCGATACGATCCGTATCGTTAACGGCTAAATGATACGGTTTGATGTAATCGTTAATTTTAACAAATTAAATGATCGATAGCTACGAATACGGTAGAGATCGAAGTGAAAGTCGACTTTAAAAACTTTAGTTGATGTATTATACGTTATTTTGAACTTCAAAATTTTTCGACCTATTTTCATGATTTTTTTCTACTTCTTTTTTTTTTTTTTTTATTAAATATCTCTTCTGTCACGAAGTGCTTGGTAATCTTTATTTATTTATTTTTTGGTTATCGCGACCGAAAATATAAACAAGTTTGAAAATAAACTAACCGATGGAGGGAATTTTTTAAATTATCACTAAGGACGCGTAGAAGCGGTTAATTTCGGTAGAAATAAATAATCTTTAACGAAAGAATTTATAGCATCCTTAAATTATGACTACGTTATTTTTGTTTCTACTGAATCGGTGCCAGGCTGCAGAAATTTATCGTTGTAATAGCGTTAGAATTTTCTTAGGTATTAAGTAACATGCAGATCGATATTATAACTTGTATTTTAATCTCTATTATAATTTGACTTGACCGAAAAAAAAAAAACACCGTAAAGTTTGTAAAAGTTTTGAGGTCGGATTGTATGTTACTAATGCGTAAACCCGTGAATGCGTTTTTTCGTTCGTCTGTGAAAATAAAGAATAGCTTAATTTATTATTAACAGAAGGAAACACCTGAATTTGAGATGCTGAAAGAATGTTATAAACCGAATTAAAATATGTTCTTTTTGTACACTGTTCGTCTTTGCACTAATTTTAACATCGAGAAAGGAGTTTTCCAGTAAATTAACTTTACCGGAAAACATAAAAAATATTTTTTGAGGCATTTATTGGTTTGTGCAATTTCCGGTTAGCGTAAATTAATCGAAAAAATTTTCACGTATTTAGTTACTTTAAGTATGTTCATCGAATTTGAAGTTGTTTTGGTCTTTATTTTTTACATAGTCAAAATGTTGAAAATAGATACTTATTTAATAAATTTGAAAAAAAAAAAAAACAAGTAAAACAGAAACTCCCATTATCATTATCTGTCATCATCTGTTTATCTGTCTATCATCGATCTGTTTATGAAATCACGATAAAATATAAATTTGTTAAATAGTAGAAAAATAAATTTTTACTAAAAATATAATTTATTTATAAATAAATAATGTGCGATTAACGGCTATTGAAGTTAAATAATTAAGAGAGCGTTCAAAAACCATTTATCTAGAATAACAATAAAACTGAACTGACATTTTAATCATTCGATTAAATGATTTTTAAAACAAGTAGTTTTAAAGAAATAATAAAAATAGTCGTGGCATTTCTCCCACCGCCTCTCTTCTGGATCACCTAATGGCATCGACCGGTAGAGTTTGTTCCTAGGAATTTTAAATAATTCGAAATTATTTATTAGTAACCGTTTTGTTGTAATTAAAATTACTTTTTAATACTTTTATTGAATTAAGGTTTGTATAAAGTAGGTTAGAGAATGGAGCCCACCGGGCCGGTGTAGTGGTTAACTCGTCATCGCAAATCACGTGATTTCAAAGTCGAGAGTTCTAAGGTTCAAATCCTAGTAAAGGTACTTTTATACGGATTTCAATAGTAGACCATGGGTACCGGTGTTCTTTGGCGATTGGGTTTCAATTAATCGTACTTCTCAGGCGTGATCGACCTGAAAATGTACAAGACTACAGTACATTCAGATTCATACATATCATCCTCTTAAGTAATACCTTACGGTGGTTCCGGAGGTTAAACAGAAAAAAGAGAGGTTAGAGAATGGATTCCGCCTACCAGACCTTAGTTGAGTGTGTGTACACCATCCTAGCATCAAAATCGATTTTATATTTATAAAATAAAATTAGAAATGTTAAAATTAAAATAACTTCGGAATAAACTATCCCAGCTAAGCGGCTATAGGTTGTTTCAATTAACGAAAGCCTTTTTTTAACCTTGCAGTTAGTTATGCTATTTAATGTCTGTGTACCAATACACGGTTATCAGCATAAAAGCCTTGATCGGTAGAAGAACTGGCGACTAAAAGCCGTCTTAGAAGAAGAACTGGGTATTCCCGATTTTAGCGATGATAGTAAATAACGATTTCATCGGGGAACTATTACACAATCCAGCGGTGACTAGCGCCAAAAAGCCTTACCGTAAATCAGAGGCTGATTTTCCCTCCGGCCGTGAAGTTCAGAGCGAAACGGTCTTCAGCTCTCGCTCGCAACAGCAGGACAGTCAAATGACACGTATTTTTTTTCGGTAGGCTCGTCCCTCCACAGGTACCCTTGGCCCATTTCTCCATTAATACCGGGTGAAATTTCTACGTCGGGTGGAACAACACAGCTTTTACGTAGACTTCTCTGAAGGTCCTCTAGATCCCCTCGATTTAGGTATGAATTCGTAGACAGACCTTCCTTGAGTGAAGCTTTTTACTCGTTTTGTCGCATTTCCAAAATTAGGGTTGCAACTTTAGAGCAACGAAACAAATTTGTAACGTCGGAGATATCAGTTACATCTTTCTCAGGTTATATTTTATCTTTTTCTGGTAACTTACTAAATTTAAATATGAGAAACGTTAAAAAAATAAAGTTTATATGAATATATTGTACAATATAACATTATAATGCCAAATTTTGATAAGTTTTGATTTTTAACCAACTTCGAAATTCTTAAGTTTGTATTTAGTTTCTGTGAATGTTTTTTTTTATACAGTTTCATTCAAATCAAATTCTGTACAAGTTTTGTTAAAACGTTTTTTTGTCTATTACCCGTTTAACAAAGTTACTTTACGCCAAATATTAAATGTGTTTTTCGATCTCAGATTTTACACAATATTTCTCGATAACTACTAAAAATACAGTTCTGGAACTATTTTTTTAGGTCAAATTTCATATAAATCACAAGATTTTAAACCTTAATTTGGGTTCCGTGAATTACAGTTCGGCTTAATTTTACCGATGGCGCAAAAATCTTTTTCATTTTCACAGTAGAGCATGTCCTGAAAGTTTCCTGAAACCATCTGCATATATATATATATATATAAATCTTAAAATCTCTCTACGAGCAATTTGAGCAGAAAGTTTACAAAAGAGATTAGCTTAACTCACCTCCACAGGACCGATAATAAGTGCTCTATAAATTATTCTTTTAAAATACTTTCTACTTACTTTATATCTAATATTATCCCTAAAAAGGGATATTTTTTCTTCAAAGGGTGCCTAATTTTCCAGATATTCTTGATTTGTTTTGATACTATTATTCTTTAAATCGTATGAGGGTTTTAAGCCGTAGTCGTCTTACGATTTATGGTAACGTTGTTATTGGTAATTATACTTTTTTAAATAAATTTTTATTGCTGTGTTTAATTATAAGATAATTAATAAAAATACGTTATTTGTATACATTTACTTGATTTTTGGGAAATCAATGAAAAAAGTTTATAATGTAATCTAAATATTTTTAGGAAACTTTTTTTCAAATGTATTCCCCGTACTTACTCGCCTAATTCACGCACATAAACGTTTTATACAGATTTTTAAAAAATACTCGAAAACAAAATATTCAGTAAAATAATTATAAGTTTCTCACCGTTTATCACATTTTAATCTCATTAAAAGCTATGCAAAATCGTTTCCCCGCATAAATCACGCATCTAATTTTAGGTAAAGTTTAAATTTTAGGTAAAGATTAAAAAGTGCATGAATACGCGAGTAAATACGACATTCTGTGTTTTTGGCTCTTGTAATTTTTATCATTAAAAAGAATTTATTTTTACCTAATCGCCCAAAAAGGGGTGTAATGTTTTTAGAGTGTATTTGTGTATGTTTGTTCCACCATAGCAGCTCAACGACCGAACCGATTTAGATCGTTGACCCCGCGCTGGAATCCTTAGTTTCCGGGAGCGAAAGTTTTATAGGCTATATAAACATGTATACATGTTTGTATATATATATATATATATATATATATATATTTATAAAAATATATGCATTAGTGGAGATTTTCCGGTTGAAACGCAAACTTTAATGAATTGAATTAATGAACTGTGATCTATCACAGTGATTGTTATCACTGTGTTAGCTGGGTTTGAACGATTCGGATCGATCGAATGAATAATATTACAAAAATAATAGAATTAAATTAACGTTAAATAAAATAAAATAATATTAAATAAATATAAATAATTTCTGTTTAATAATAATGGGATTCCCAAGGGGATTGTGTGTGAGGCTAGAGCGGTGAGGTGACGCGAGCACCTAATGCGAGGTTAAACCGATCATCACCCTCAACCGGTAACAAACGAGGTGTCTGAGGGCGCTGTTTTGGAGAGTATAATAGGGTTCTCTTATAATATCCCTGCAAACGAACGTTTGGTTTTCAAAATTCAAACGGGGTAATTGTTAGTAGGTTGAAGGCTAATGTTTGCACCCATCAGGTACTCTCTCGATCTAACAGATAACGGTTATTTTCAAAATTGAAACGGGGTATTTGCTGATGTAATACAAAATTACGATGGAACCTAAACGGAACAAAAAGAGCAATATGTTTTCTCAGCAGTCTTGTTTTTAATTTTTAATAGTTATCTCTTGTTATTTTCTATTTACTTATCGGTTGGAAATTTAAGAAAGCAACAAATTTTCGACTTTTAGACTTTATAATACGTATAAATTCTTAAGTTAGCAATAAGCGTAGAAAGCGTTAAAGTATTTTATTTTAAGACTTTATTTCGTACTACAACAGACCGAAGATTTTTTTTTAAAGTAAAACTTTAAAAGTAATAAAAAAATTACTTATGCGTTTGTGTATTTTATTTTTGTTATAAGTGTAAATTTTAAAATTTATGTTACCATTATTACATTAAAGTCAAAACATTAAAATGTTTTCTAATCGTTTGTGATTATTTTATAAAAAGATGAAATTATTTTATTATAAAAAAATGTCAGACACTCGATGTCCGAAATTAATCGATTTGATTTTGCAGTGAAAAAATTGTGCAAGGAGCCGGGAAAGTCATGCGATACTTCACCGGCTTTTTTCAAGTCAGGAGGATATGTATTTGTGTTAAAAAATTATGTAAATTTTAAATTGTGTGTCTCTACATTTCATAATTTCAACTTTTAACTGTTCTAAAACTCTTATTAAACAAGATTTACTGAGATGTCATTCTTAAGCCTTTCTGTAGCTTTTGTTGATATTTATCCATTAACTGTAGAAGAATAGAATTACGATGATAAATGTGATTTTAACGGTATGAACTTCGTGTACTCAAGCATATACACTGCCCCAAAACTTTGTTACTTAAAGAAAGCTACAACGGATAGAAATGGACGTATAAAGTAAAATGACCTTTTTTTATTTAATTTTTTTTTCGGCTGTTTCTTGTGTAGAAAGGAATTATTAAAATAACTCTTTTCACTTCATCTATTTGAATGATATTTTTTTGGGAAGATACTGATGAGAATATATAAATAAACTTATTTATATACAGGCAAATTAGATAAAGTTAAACAATAAACGTACAAAAAATGTTCAGTAATAAGGAGATTTATAATTTTAGAAAATAGTTAATTTAAAAATTCATTTAGATACGACTGCATCGACTAATTCCTTAACCATCATTACAGGAGGAAATTTATATAAATGTGATCGAGGAAAATGAAAAATTAATTTACTCGTACTTGTAATCTTATATCTGATGATGCGGAAATCTCCACCAAAGTGTTAAAATTGGCATGTGTTTTTACAGTTAAAATACATCTGTAATCCGATTTCATGTACGTCTGGAATCCGATTCCAGACGTACATGAAATAAACGGTTCTAGTACAGTCGAGTTAGTAAAATCATTCTGTATTAGCCGATAGACGCAATGTATGGATCGCTGTCTATACAATCGAGTACACAAATAGTGGATTACTTTTTAAATAATATTTTTTTTTTTTTTTTTTTTTTTTTTAACCTCCGGAACCACCGTTAGGTTATATCTTCAGAGGATGAGATGAATGAA
>JAAAKQ030077227.1:0-15196 GCA_010016005.3 Zanna intricata | reverse complement strand
CACCAAAGAACACCGGTATCCACGATCTAGTATTCAAATCCGTACAAAAAGTTTTATCTTTACTAGGATTTGAACCTTAGAACTCTCGACTTCGAAATCGGCTGATTTGCGATGTCGCGTTAAACACTAGACCAACCCGGTGGGTTGATAAAATATATCCTGAAATTCTCCTGTATGTTTGCATTAATTTTACACATAAAAGGTTTTAAAAATTATAATACAGAAGGTAAATTACAAATTAAAATAAAACGTTCTACACAGAACGATCATGTCTGCATCGTTATCCTGGCCATATCACAATATTTATACAGTGAAAGGAATTAAAAATACTATTTAAGTTTACTGCTTCCCGTATGGTTCCTTATGGTTTCTTAACTACGTGAATAAAAACTAAAAAAATTTTCGGCTTTTTACACTTTCAATAGTATTTGCAGTAAACTACACACAAAACATTTCTGTGACCACAGATTCTTAAAAATGAGTTAAATAGACGTTTTCTTATAATTTTACTTCCTTGTACGAAATGCAAGGAAATAAAAATATAAAAAAGTAAAATATATTCCTTGTACTTCGTACAAGAAAGTACTGTAATCGCGAAAAATTTCGTCTCTCAAATTTCAACGGAAATATCGATTTTGAGTATCCCTGAATCCATTTTAACTAATTTCGGCGTGACGTATATACGTACATATCTCACGTAACTCTAAAACGTACAGCCGTAGAATGTTGAAATTTTGGATTTGGGACTGTTGTAACGTCTCGTTGCGCACCTCCCCTTTGGACTGAATCAAAAGTCTCCAAAAAAACCCAAAATCCAAAAAATTTGGATTTTCGACTTTTTCTTAACTGCAATAATAAGCTCTCATTGATAGCTTTTCAACGGTATATTATAAGTGGTACTTATTATTACTGGTGGTTCAAGAGTAATAACCAAATAAAATTTTAATTAATGAAATATTTGAATCTTACAAGTATACACATCGGTTCGAATCAGATTTCATCTCCTTTTTCTTTTAACTTTTTTCTTTTTTTAAATTTAAATATATTAATTTATTTATTAACCTCTACAAAAAAATTTTACGATAAATAATAATTCAATAATAAAAAAATATCAGAAGTTATTAATGAAGTAAAATTTTATATACTTTTCATCTTAAAACAATGAGTATATGAAATTAAATACATGGAGTTTAGTACGTGAAAGTCATGAATTGTCTGTCCACATTATGATTTTATAATGATTTTTTAGATTTAGGTTTTTTATTTTAATAAATAGTGGACAGCTAGCTTATAAGCTATTTCGGTTTGGAAAATGAAGGGAAGTGTTTGTAGTATAATCAGGATATTCATATAAACGTTCGAAATGGTAAAAATTAATAAGCAGACGCATTAAATTATTCACCAGGATGATTAGAAACAATAACCGTATAATTAATTACAACCATTATTATAAGGTGACAATTATTTCCTCAGTCAAAATTCAAAACATGCCATAAGAAGACCCTCCTGAATAAAGTTAATGATATTTTTTTATTTTACAAATATGAATTAATTTCTTACAAAAAAAAAATCTAATTACATTAGTTAAAAAAAAATTTCACGGTAATACCGTATTATATTGTCTAAACTAAATACATAATATTTACATACAATAAAAATAAACTTTTACAGAATAGTTAAAACGCAAAACACAATATGCATACGGCCTTGTTAAATCCGCATTAGGCAAGTACAAACTACTAATGGTTCTTCAACCAACAATTAATTAAGGAATAGCTTTTTTTTCTTTTTCTTTTTTTTACCTCCGGAACCACAATTAAGTATTACATCAGAGGATGGAGATGAATGATGATGTGCAGCGTGTGTGAAAATGCCATGCCTGACCGGGATTCGAACCCGGGACCTCCGGTATGAAAGGCCGAGACGCTACCACTCCGCCACGGAGGCCGGCTAATTAAGGAATAGCTAAATTCCATTTAGATCACAGTTTCTCAAACATTTTCGTTCAACGCCCACGCTGAAAATCAAAAATCTTTACTAGCGGCCCCCAAAACTTTTAAACTTACCATCTGTAAAAAAAATAAAGGAATAATTGCATATAACTGAAATTACTCCTTTTAAGATGCGCTCTTAAAAACAGCAATTAAAGGGGTTTTATTTATTTAGCTTTAATGAAAAATTGTCTTTAATGTAGCGTTGCATTTTTTTGGATTTTGTTCATTTTGTGCCGAGATACTGAAATTTTTAATGATTGAGAATGTAACATGATTTGGGGATTTGGGGTTTTGTTCATTTTGTGCCGAGATACTGAAATTTTTAATGATTGAGAATGTAACATGATTTGGGGATTTGGGGTTTTGTTCATTTTGTGCCGAGATACTGAAATTTTTAATGATTGAGAATGTAACATGATTTGGGGTGAGAACAGTAATACATATTGTAGTCTCAATCTTTAAAAATGTATATACCTCAGGAAAAATTGAACAAAAGCCAAAAACAGCATCACTACATTAAAGACCTTACAATTTCTCATTAAAGCTAGATCAGGTAGATTAAAACCCTTTAATTTCCATATTTATTTGTAGCAATACGTTGCTTAGATCGGGAGATACGCAGCATTAAATACAAAAATAGCCTTTTCTCTTTAAAGTGGAATATTTTGGTTCAGAAAAATCTTAAACATTAAAAAATTAAAGCTAGTCTTAGGGTTTTAAACGATTTTAATACAGTTTACTGAAAAAATTTCGTTTCCCCCATCCGCTCGATCAAACTCGAAGAAACAAATTTTAAAAACTTTCCTTCTCACTGATTTATTTTTTAATTTGAAGATTTTTGGAATCTGAAGTATACTGACAAAAAGTAAAGTATTCGAGATTTTTTTTTTTTTTATTCGTCTCTCTAAGCCTCTTGGTTGCAAAGTTAAAGTAGTTTAAATACAATTATTTTTAATCATAAAATATAGGTCACTCTTTAATTTTTTGTACTAGTGTATTAGGCATTTAATTATAGTTTGAATTATCAGGAAAAAATAATTTTTGCATTTTTTTTTAATCAGCCATCGCCTTTTAGATCGCCTAAACGCTCGAACCGCCCTCCCTGAAGTCCTCCAGCGCCCAAAAAGAAGCGTTGTCGCCCACTTTCAGAACGAACAGTTCAGATGCTATCAAAACTAATGTGGAAGGCGATCCGTAACATAATTTGCTGACGGAAACCGGCTAAGTTTGGGATTAGTTGTTCATCTTCTCCTTATCTCTCCCCTTAATTCTTGTTAAAAGATGCGCAATCAATAATTTTTTTAAATACAGATTTTAAAACGTTTTGGACATTTTGAAGTAGTTCTGCCACCTTACCCGACACAAAATAAGCCGATTTCACAACACCCTTATTATAATAACAGGATTCAAATATAATAACACGCACTGAAATATAAGGATAATATGCTCTGGAATACAGCTTTTGATATTTTACTTTCTGGTGCAATCTTCGCTTTATTATACTATTTACCTTCAACTGATAACCATATAAAAAACGTAAAATAAAATAAAAATATCGTTTGCACTAAATAAATGTTGCAGCTTTTTACATTGAGAAAATTGTTCGCAAATAACTCAATACGTAAAATATAACAAAGGTAAAGTTTTTATGTGAAATACGTAGTTTTACGAGGCGTGTTTTTAAAGTAAGTACGTTTTGAAATCAATCCGATACAGCGCTGCGGTTTGTGTCTTGCACATGCGCATTGTGTACCTACATCTGTTGGCAAGCCACAGACGCCATTACGGCCAAAATCGATCGTATTTACATTTACTTTTGCGTATTTAAAATGCCTCTGCCAATTTATAATCCCGCCGACTGTGAAATTCACCGTAAGATTTGTGAAGTCTATGGACTAAACATTATGAGTGCTGGAACGGAAATGGGTTAGAGCAGAAGTTCCCAATCTTTTTCGGTTTGCGGCTCCCTCAATAATCGGATTTTTTCTGCGGCGCCCTTAATACATCAGATTTTTTTCTAAATTTTTTACTTACTTGAAAAATTGAAAAAGCGGATTGGAAAGAAGACAATGAAAGACTCCAAAGTTGCTAAATTTTTGGAATTTCGTCAGCATACACGATTGTTGGCGCCAAAATTCGAGAATTGGAAATTCCAAGAAAATTGCTGAATTGTTTAATTGAATATATCGCGGCGTCCCTGGGAGGCGCGGCGCACACTTTGGGAATCACTGGGTTAGAGCTTTCAAGGATGGCCGAGCAAATGTTCATGACAAGGAACGTAGTAGGCGACCTTCAGTGATCACTGACGATTTGGTGCATTTTTTTTTTTTTTACCTCCGGAACCACCGTTAAGTTGCATCATTCGTGCAAAATGTCGATGAAAAAATTAAAGAAAACAGACGCTTCACGATTTCTTCATTATCATTGGAGTTCCCTCAAGTTTCAAGAAGTATTCTTTACGAAATTGTTAGTGAAGGTTAAAGTACCGAAAATTGTGCTCACGGCCGTGTTACACTGGCTGTTAAATCAGGCGTCAAACTTTTATGATGATGGAATACAAAAGCTTGTGGTTCGGTATGATTAGTGCCTTAATATTGAAGGCAACTATGTAGAAAAGTAGGTTAAGATACTGACTGGCTTTCATGTATAAATTAAATAATTATGAAAAGTCTCTTTGTTTTTTTTTTAATTTCAAAACGGTACTTACTTTAAAAACTCGCCTCGTATGTACTGATTTCAAGTAAAATGAATTCAATTAATAAACTAGACATAACAGGTCACACGATTAAAATTTTTACAACTCTTCACTATTTGTATTAGTTGATTACCTCATATTGTCGAGAAGAATTGATTTTTGGTATTTAATCACTAAAACCACACTTTAAAAAAAAAGAAAATAGTATTAGGGTAAAGATATTACACCTGTTCTACTTTTAATAAAATATATTTCCTAATTTTACAGTCAGGATACAATTGGTAACAATGTCATATCATATAAATTGAAGTACCTAAAATTAAAATAATTATAAATAAACTAGCCAGCCCGTCTACCCAGAACCTGGACCCTCGAGCTCAAGATGGCCCAGGCGAACCCCTGAGTCAACTCTGGTCTCCCCGGACCGGGAGAGACTGCCTTCTGCTGAATCATCGTGCGTCTCTGCTTGCAAGGATGGGCGGCAATGATGACGCACGTGGACTCCTGTATCCCCCGGCGCGAATACACATACACAAACAAATAAGTGATAAAGAGAGTGGAAGAGACCTGACCCTGTCCCGGCCCCTTGGGGCCAAAATAGTGGAAGTCTTACCTCCCCCGATAAGCAAAAGAACGATAAGTAAAAGAAAACAAAATAAGGATTTCTCGACGAGTAAAAGAAAGATTTGATTAATAAAGATGGAAACCTTGGTCCCTTTCCGGTTTTTTCCTTGTTCCGCACTCAAGACTACCACAAGAGTGAGATGCTCCTCTCCTGGGTTGTGCCATACTTTATTGGAGGTCCGACCCTGAGGAGAGGAAAAAAATGTCTCCCCGGGCCACGAGCTCTACCCCAGGGCCGCAGAGCTCGCAATTCCCATCTACCCAGAGGGCTCCACCCATTTTACCTCCGTACTGTTCGTAACCCTCAAGGTTGTGAGAATAACACTGATAAATAATTTACTTCATTATTATATTTCTGCAAGTAAGACAAAGAAATAAGTTATGCATTTTTTTACGTCAAAATAATGAAATAAAGGAATTAACCTTTTTTTTTTCTTTAATGAGTATCTTTAATTCACAACTTCACCCTCCCTGGGGGTGAAGAAGTAATGAATATTTTTGAAGACTTAACCTTTAAGGGAGATGGGGGCCTCGGTCTACAGCTTAATTTTCTAGGATAACACGAATGTAACCGGAAAATTTGAAAGCAATCGGTCAGCTGGTTCTCGCATGAAAGACAAATTTTTATATAATACACAAATACTCCGTTTGAATTTTGAAAATAAGACGATTTTTGGCAGAGATATTATAAGAGCACCTCATTGCACCTTCCAAATAGCACCCCAGGGGCACTCAGTTTGTTATTGGTTGATTGTGATTATCGGTCTAGTCTCCCACGACATGTTAGTATGCCTCGCACTCCAGCCTCACACGGGAACGCATTATTTGCACTATTATTATTAACGCACTTAACTTGCATTATTGTTCCCGTACGGGTTCCGTAGGGAATTAGTCCCCACAAAAACGTATTATTGTTAAACAGATTTTTTAAATTTTTTCAATATTATTCTATTTAACGTACATTTAATCCTATTATTTTTGTAATATTATTCATTTGACTGATTCTAATCATTTAGTCAATAAAAGAAGATTCTTGATCTAGCATTCGAACACTGAGGTTTTGTTGAAAAGTGCTCTTGCACTTGTGTTAGTGTCTGTGTTTATTCACGAACTTATACCTGTTCACCGATGCCACATCCTTACGATCCTACGTAAGGAGCCTCGACTACCTGTGCTGAGGTGACCCTCACCGGTCGCATTGTGCTGCCAGGACACTACGTAAAGTATTTCTTAGAATTAAGTATCTGAAATGAAATAATATTATAGAACTATTGTAATATTATTATGATAGGTTAGATTGTTTTTAAGGAGTGTTAAAGTAATTCGTTTCTAATAGTGTCCATGAAATAAGTTAAATAATTGCTTAAAACTAAATAATATTCTACATTAATAACAGAATACCTGTTATTTTGTTTAAATATACACACGGTTTCTGTGGTACATTTAATAAACTAGGTTTCTGGTAATTTCAACAGTTTCTATTTTTTTTAATTGATTTTATTTTTTTATTAAAAAATTCATGGCGACTAATAGACCACCGCCCCCACCCCGCTAACCAACCCCGGAATTCTCCGATGGAGGCGAATCAAGCAGCGCGGGAGCCCGCAAACGGTTCAAGCGCCAGCCGTCGGCAACCGCAACAATTCAACCCGCGGAACAGACCACTGCTAGGGGCGGCCCGAAAACGGCAACCCCCACCTAAGAGATAAGCGACGGGAATCCCTCGCAGCCTCAGGAAATTCCGAGGGAAAAGATCCCTCCGATAATGTTGAACTGCCCTAAGGAGTGGCCAACTCTGGCGAGAGCTATCTCCGCCATAGTGAGAGGGCGCCTAATAGCGAAGAGCACCGGGCTATCCGTCAGGCTGCAGATGCGCAGCAAAAATGATTTTAGGGAAGTGCAAAGCTTCCTGCACGCGAAAGGGATAGTCTTTCACACTTATCAGCTCCCGAAGGAACGGAAACTAAAAGTCGCCGTCCCGGGGATACCAATCGTCACCACGACCAATGAAATCGGGGAAGAACTGGCCTTCCTCGGATTTGAAGTGGTCTCCGTAAGGAAACTGACCACCAGTGACGAGAGGGTGACCACCACAGAGACGTATCGGGCTCTGAACCGGGGACACTAATTGTCCAAGCCAGCCCACCTAGCGAACTAAAAAGCCTTGCCAGGCCGCTAAGAAGTGTAACCTGTCCCCTACCGACTAAACCTCCCTCACCGTTCTCCTCCGTTGGCAGTTATGCCAAGAAACGCGGGTAAAAATTTGGTAGCGATTAGTAGTGTTTTTGTTTATCCCGAACAAACAAAAATCCTCTTCCTCTTTATATAATAGTATAGATACAGATTTCATAGACAAACATTTCTGAAATTTCATTCAAGGGTTATGTCACCTATGATTTATACAATATAAATTAATTTTAGTAAAGAATTCAAGGAGGGGGGGGGATAAATATTAGAGCAATTAAATCTTTTTTTTTGAAAATATGATTGGGTTACCTTTCGGTTAATAAATAAGATCTGCTACCCATAAATAAGAGGAATATTGTACCATTCAGATCTTTGATTTAATAAGATTATCAGCTAGTCTGACTTTATTCAAAATATCGCTGCTTTAATACCTATGGCACCATAAAACCATTATTACAAAAATATTGAAGAAGTTGTAATCTAAGTAGAAGTAGTACTTTTTCTTCAAGTAAATTATTTTTCTCTGATTATTAATTTATTATTTAATTATTATTATTATATTTAATTACGTACTACAACAATATTTTTAATTCTGTTATATAATAGCATTATAGCTGTTTTCCACCTAAGAAAAAAGGAGTTCAGCATTTCCTTGTAAGTGATATAAAAATGTATAACACAACCTACAGGAACCCTTAATGAAAAACTAAAATAATAATCAAATAGATATTACTACACTATGCAAAAACATCAAAATTACAAGTTTGCAAAACAAGCAATTAATATATTTTACTTCGTTACATCATTAAAAACCGTTTATTTAAAAGGATGTGAATCAGTTAAAAGACGTAAAGTAAATAATTTAGGCAATGTTTCTGGTTTTAAACTTACGAAAGTTTTCAAAATCTAAATATAAAATAACTGCCGGCCTCCTTGGCGCGAGTGGTAGCGTCTCGGCCTTTCATTCCGGAGGTCCCGGGTTCGAATCCCGGTCAGGCATGGCATTTTCACACACGCTACACATCATTCATCTCCATCCTCTGACGTAACACTTAATTGTGGTTCCGGAGGTTAAAAAAAAAAAAAAAAAAAAAAAAACAGTATAAAATAACTAAAATAAAAGAATAGTATCAATGCATCAGCAGTAGCAGTAGAACTGATTGTAACAAATTCAAACAAAGGCAATTTAGGATTCCTGTAATTTTGAATTTTAAGTACTTACAAACCTTCATATTTAATTACATTTAGCTAGCATTTAAGTTAAAAAGAAAAAAAAAACGTTAAATATGTCAAGATAAAATAAATTAACATAATAAATAAGATAAAATATAGTTGCATGACTAATATACAAAAAATAAAATAAATTCTTTTTAAGATTACAGTTAAAGCATAATTGTGATTGTTCTACCATTAAAAAAAAAAAAAAAAAAAACCACTTACAAAAATGCAGGTGATTTAATCATAATAATCCGTAAATTATTAAACAAGAAAATAGAATGTACTTACAAATTAACTTCTTCTAACTAATTTAAAAATACAACAAAAATATTATTTTTTTTGAATGTGAATTTATACCACCAACTTTGGGGTTAAAAATACACTTTCCTTTGAAGATGTATTTCTTTTTTCGTATTCTTGGGAAAAAAAAAACACTAAGTTTGGCGATAACTGGAAAAAAAAGTTGTTTACAAATAAAAGAATTGCGTAATTTATTTACTCCAACAGATATTAATGAGAACAAACAACTGTAGTAAATAATGTTGTTTATGTATTGAGTGAATTCACAACAATTTTCACCTATTCACCACATATTTTTACTAAGAAACTATTTTTTACAAAATAAGTTTCAGCCTCTCACTTGAAAAAACTTTTTAAAACGTTTACTACAATTGTACAACACAATTAATAACGTAATTGTGAAAGAAATGTATTATTTTGTTAAATTAAAAATATAAGTGTATATTTTTAATTTAACGTCAACTTTAAACTTATAATATATATTTTAAGTTGTTAAAATTTAAATTTAACGACTAAAATACAATTATACATATCTAATTTAATACATGTTATATTGTGGCTCAACTGAACTAGAAGTTTGTACTGGAATAACAAATATAATCTGAAATAATAAAACTTGTACTGGACCCAAAGGGGAAGACACTCTCCATGTGATGGTTTTGGTCGCCACGCCATCCCTTCCGAACTTAGCCATTATGGGCTTTACTTCATGGTCATCTTCAGTACTTCTGCAATGAGATCTTTCAGTCAAGTCTCGACCCTGGATGCCACCGATGCGAATGTCACAAGCGACATTTCCATCGGTGTACTACGTATTAACTAACAAACTCCAAAGACAAATCACATCTAGCAAGTCTCAAGCAAGACTGAATGACTTTCTGAGATCGAAGGAACTGAACTCTACCTAACCGAATAATGAATTCGACACAAAACGAATCATAATACGCAACACAAAAACACTAACAAAACATAAAAATAAATAATGTAACATAACGTAACCAACGAAAAAAAAATCTATAAAAAAAACCAAACATTAACACAAAGAAGGAAAGTCCAAGTCAAAGTCAAACATCACACCCCTTCAGCGATCCTTTCTTTCGCCAAATACTCCCAATCGGTCCAGCTTGTCCAATTAACAAGGAGATCAAGTATCGACCCGATAATATCAAGCCGGCAAATGGTCTTCGTGAGCATTAAGTCACATTTCTCTTTTTTCTGTTTAGCCTCCGGAACTACCGTAAGGTATTGCTTTAGAGGATAAATGAGGATGATATGTATGAATGAGAATGAAGTGCAGTACAGAATTTTACACTTGTTAATTTATAGCACCAATAGTAATAGAGCCGGCCTCCGTGGCGCGAGTGGTAGCGTCTCGGTTTTTCATCCGGAGGTTCCGGGTTCGAATCCCGATTAGGCATGGAATTTTTCAAACACGCTACAATTCATTCATCTCATCCTCTGAAGATATACCTAACGGTGGTTCCCGAGATTAAACAAAAAAAAAAAACAGTATATAGATCGACGATTTTTACAAATGATAACAGACTTCCTTCGAACCAATTATCTTTGCGTAAATATCTAACCTTTCTAAAATTTCTTTTAATGCAACGAAGGCATTGATGTTTAAAATTAAAGTCATAGTGTGCTGCCATTATACATTTAAGGAATATCTGCAAAAGAACTTTTTGTTGTAAAATTAAAATCTCATTTTCTTCTGTATTTGGTAATTCCCATATTTTCATGATATCTACACTATTTACTATTGTTTATTCCGCCTCACCGATAACGGTTCAAACAACATGCTAACAAGTTTCCCCGATCAAAGTTTACATTTCTATTGTATAATTTTTATAATAGTTTTTGGATTGGGAAAATCAATTAAAATCAAGATCAACCAATCTCTCTTTATCTGTTTAGCCTCCGGAACTACCGTTAGGTATTACCTTCAGAGGATGAATGAGGATGATATGTATGAATGTAAATAAAGTTTAGTTTTATACAATCTCAGGTCGACCACTCCTGAGAAGTGTGGTTAATTGAAACCCAACTACCAAAGAACACAGATATCCACGATCTAGTATTCAAATCCGTATAAAAATACTTTAAAAAAACCTTTACTAGGATTTGAACCTTAGAACTCCCGACTTCGAAATCAGCTGATTTGCGATATCGGTTAACCACTAGACCAGCCCGGTGGGCATTAAGTCACACTTAGCGTATTCATATATCACGTGATCAGCATCGTCCAACAATCCGCATTGAGGACACATACCAGAGTCTGCCAGGCCGAAAAGCGTAGTCTGTAGTATGTCCCGAAAATGTCCTGAAAGAAATTGTGTTACATACTTGTTCGCGTGTACTCAAGAGGCGTCCCGCAAACGAACAAGATTAGGGAAAAGATCATGCGTATAACATCCACACTCTCATCTCATCTCATCTGGCCTGCCACAAGGCACCATGCTGTATTATCTCCTTTATTTTCTGCGAAGTCAATTCACCTAACTTCTTAGCAACTTGTTCTTTTCAAACGCAATCAAGTCTATCGGTTTCACGCCTGCGATCATCAAGATCACCTCCCGTGAAATGTACGGTAACCACCCGTTTCCATTAGCAATATAAGGCGTTGAGCCCGTAACAAAATATCCCGATAGCTTTTAAATGTTAGGCTATCCGCCCAAACAGGCGCCACATATAACATAATTACCTCGCAGACGCCCTTATACAAGATACTCTTAGTCATAAAATTAAGACCCCAATCAGGGCTGATCACACGTCGAATTCCGAGAAGACATTCCCCGCGACGTATTGAATGAAGGTGCATGAACATTGTACTGGAAAAACAAGTCCTATTTTTTATTCTTAATATTTAATAAGGGCAGTTTTATTAAATGGTTTAAACAAAAAGATTAGTACACCACAGATTACTGATTTAATCTGTATAATTTTATAAAGGACATACAATCCAATAAAAAAAACTTTTAACTCGCACAACTTAAAAAGATAATAGATACAGAAGTTCCAGATTCCAGTTTTAAGTTCTTATGAATAAATTAGCAAAAACCTGGGCTTTGAAAAGGCATGCTATTACACAGAAGTTAATAAAGGTTAACAAAAAACTCCTAGGAAATCTTAACAACTTAACGTTAACTAATATTAATACAAAAATTTACATAATTCTAAATTGTAAAAATTAAACCCTGCAAACAAAGTTGTTGTACTTTCCTGGCAACAACTATTTCTTGGTTACTTATATACAATCTTGCATAGTAGAAAAATAGCGATAAATGAAAAAATCTGATGTGAACATCACAAGACTTCCTTGTACGAAAATCCAAAAATAATACGATGCTAAATTATAATTTACAATTAATATTAAATAATTAGATGTTCCACCAAATATATTACATGTACACAAAGTAATAGTGCCTATTAAATTACATGTACACATTTTTAAGAGTCCATAAAATTTTATTTTACTAATAACTTCTAATTTTTATCACTTTCCTTTTATTGTTATTGCTGAATTATAATTTATTGCAAATATTTTTTTTACAATCACGGGTTAATTAAAAAAAAATTATTATTTATATTTTTTAAAAAATTAAGAAAATGGAGATAAAGTTTGATTCGAACCGACCTGCCTAATCTTCTTAGATCCAAATATTTCATTAATTAAAATTTTATTTGGCAATAACGCTGGAACCAATGAAAATAAGTACCATTTATGATATATTGTTGAAAAGACCACAACAAAGGCTTATTATTGCAGTTAAGAAAAAGCCCCAAATCAAAAATTTTTTTTTTGATTTTGAGCTTTTTTGGACACTTTTGGTACAGTCGATTCCAGGGGAGGTGCACTCTCTCTTTATCTGTTTAGCCTCCGGAACTACCGTTAAGGTATTACTTCAGAGGATGAATGAGGATGATGTGTATGAGTGGAATGAAGTGCAGTCTTGTACAATCTCAGGTCAACCACTCCGGAGAAGTGTGGTTATTTGAAACCCAACCACCAAGAACACCGGTATCTACCGATCTAGCATTCAAATCCTTATAAATAGGGGAGGTGCACTACTAGATGTTACGATAACCCTAAATCCAAAATTTCAATGTTATACGACCAATTGGTTTTGAGTTATGCGAGGTAAAGACGTCACGCCGAAACTAGTCAAAATGGATTCAGGGATGGTAAAAACGGCTATTTCCGTTGAAATCTGAAAACCGAAATTTTCGCGATTTCCTTTACTTTGTACAAGGAAGTAAAAGGTTTAAAGAATTCAAAAAATTTATATTTTTAAACTCTGATCACCCGCACCATATCCAATATTGTTCCCAAAGCATTTTTGGGGGGCTGCTTGTAATACTATTATGCTTAGAAAATATAAAAGAACACCAGTTAAAAAGTATGTAGTAAATAAAAGGATAGTTTCTATCGATTTTTGAAGCAAAAGCAGAATTTCAGGGCAAATGTTTTTGCCATACAAAGTATAAAGTTCAGAAAATGCACGCATATAATATTAAGCGGGATTATGTTTGCGAAATTTTGAGAAAATTGACCCTAAGTAATTATCTACCCTACCCTCTGGAGATATTGATCCCAAAACTTTACAAAAAAAAAATGTTCCCCATATAAACAAGCCTCTGTGCCAAATTTCATAGAAATCAGTTAATCCAGTCGTTATTATACTTTAAACACACCAACACACATACATATATAACCATCCTGAATCCATTTTGACTAGTTTCGGCGTGACGTCTGTACCTCGCATAACTCAAAACCAATTAGTCGTATAACATTGAAATTTTGGATTTAGGATTATCGTAACATCTAGTAGTGCACCTCCCTTTTTTATTGCAATCAACTGAACCAAAGATATCCAAAAAAAAAGCCCAAAATAAAAAAAAAAAATTGATTTTGAATTTTTTCTTAACTGCACTTATTAGTGCAGTTAACTCATATATCGTTAAAAAACTCAATGAGGGCTTATTATCATTGTTTCGGGGTGATAACCAAATAAAATTTTAATTAATGAAATATCTGAATCTTACAAGGGTACACATCGGTTCGAATCAGATTTCATCTCTTTTTTACTTATTTTTTTTAATTTCATTAATTTATTAATAACTAATAACCTCTGACTGTAAAAAAATGTTTACGGTAAATAATATTTTAATAATAACAATAAGAAAAAAAATTATATATTTAAATATATATATATATATATATATATAAAACCCCTTTCGGCATGCCGGAAGGTAAAGCTCGATTTCACCAGTGCTAAGTAGGGTATAGAAAAGATTTCCACCTTAAAGTTAAGAAAAACTTCAAATTTCGCAATACAACAACGGTTGCGGGTGAAAAAGTTTCACATGTTTAGCATATGACAAGCTCCATCTTCTTACAATTCCGGCTACATTTTGGTCATCCCTTGCCGTAAGTGTTGGTCATATCAAAAATTGTTTCACGCAAAAGTTTTAGATAATGTTTAGAAGACTAACGACCACTTTAAACTGATTCGATACTATGCCTATTAAGGGAGGTATGATTTCTTCTTTTTGTTTTTTTGGTCATCGAAACCCCATTTTTTTATCCCCCTGGGCCTATGGTTGGTGATTTTCAAAAAAATTTACTTAAGATAAGCTTTAGGCCCTTATCCAAAGAATAATATGAACTTTAAATGAATTCGATATTTTACTTAATAATAAAGTTATACAATATTTTGTTTTTTCGAGAAAAAAAAACCCGTTTCTACCCTCATGGTCCGATTTTGCCCAATAATGAACTGGACCCAGATTTTGGGTCATTATATTTTATGTATCAATTTAAAAGTGATTGGCACAAAATTACGCCAGTTATCGTGTCCACAAGAAAGTGAAAAAAAAATATATATATATATATATAATTTCATTTTTTTTTTTTTTAATGAGTATATGTGATGTAATAGGATACAAGGAAATCATGTGACATCCACATGAGATTTTTTTTTTTTTTTAATTTTAATCTGCACAATTATTTATTAGTTCTATATTTCTATACTAACAGACTCCCTCTACGAATCATGAGACCTTGCCGATGGTGGGGGGGCTTGCGGACTCAGTGATATAGAGTAGTTGGACCGAAGGTGCAACCATGTCGGAGAGGTACCTGTTGAGAGTCAGACTAAGGAATGATTCCTGAAAG
>JAAAKQ030077226.1:9960-33871 GCA_010016005.3 Zanna intricata | reverse complement strand
GTTTAAATACTACTCATTGTTGTCAGTTAATTGTGGTAATGTGTTAAATAACCTTTCGCTGATCAATCGTGTTTGCATTATTATGTCCAATTCTTATCGTAAAAATTTCAGAAAACTGTTTAGAAGTGTAATTTGTATTCATTTTACAGTGCACAAAGATCAAGCCTGTTAAAAAAAGTGAAATTCTGTTTAATTTTGTTTTGAAAAATGTGTATAAAGTTTTGTTTTGAAAAATGTGTATTGTTTTGTAAAGCTGTGTATCTTCACTAATGCCAAATATGCAGACATGTTTTCATCTGTGGATTTTGCAATGGAAGTGGCTGCAGCAGGGGTTATGGAATATCGACATAGGTATCTTGGTCGTGTTGTACGACATCGTAAGTATTTATTCAAATTCTTAATAATCTTCGTGAGAATGGTACATTTCCCAGCGCTCATATTTCATCTGAACGACAAGCAAATAAGAGTGGTCCTTCCCACTTCCCAGGTCCAGCTAACCTTTGAACTTTAAGATATACAGTTAAAATCTGATAACATCCCTCAGTTGTCAATCCCTTGGGTTTCTAATTTTTTTCTGGTTCGCTCTACAATCTAAAAAGCAATGTAAATTTCTGTTGTGAAGAGAGCAGATTCCTTCAAAGTAAAGAGAAATTATACAACTTCTGCAAACTCTTTTTGCTTGATAGACAAAGAGCAAGAAGTCACTATGCTTTCTATGGCAGAATTCAGGTCTGCACCAAAGTGAGTCTCGGACAATTGAGATGAGATTGCTTAACCAATTTTAATCTTCTGTAAGTCATCGGCCATAAAAAAGTAGCCTACCAGATTAGCTATTGGTCAGAAATAAGGAATAAACAAGAAACTCAACTCAGGTATATATGCATAATAAAATATAGAAGAATAAAATTAGAAAATATGTACTTTTAGTAGTTAGTGGCTTGACATACGAAAACACACTTTCTCTTCTTCTCTTCTCTTCATCTTACCATCTTTATCTTATGTTTTGGTAATAATTTATGTTTAATTTTTGTTTATCAATATACTGTTAACTTTGATTTTTTTATCACTGGAATATTAAGAAATCTTATCAAAACAAATGAGTTAAGCAATATTATTTAGCACTTTTAACTTTATTATTTATATAATATTATTTTATAAACATTATATAATGTATTGCAATATTGTTTGCACTTTTAATAGTAATGAAACCTTTATTTATTTATAACTGTTATTTTAAACTCTGTTTCTGTATTGTGAAAATTCAGCCTGCTGATTAAAGACATTTTCAAGTAATTTTTATAGATATGTTATGTGAACCTAAATGATGTAACTTAAAGTAATGATTATTACTTATGAAATTGTAACTGTCCCTCTCAGATTGGTCATTGATGATTAATGAGACAGATAATTTATTATAAGTATGTAAATCGTAGATTTTGCAGATATAACTGAATAAGCTATTCAGCAAAACCGAATTAAGTGAAAATTGAAATAGAATAAAAAGCAGAATTGTCCATCAGTAATTGATTTGGAAGGGTTAGCCAATGTTAAAAGATATTTAAAAATTCAATAATCCAACCAAAATAAATTAAATTCAATAGTGAAATAATAATTTCATGTGATCTAAAATCATGTTAGATCTAAACAATTTTTAAATTCCTTAGGTTTATAAATATAATATAATTTAATTATAATATGAAAATAAAATTTATTGGTAGACATTCTGGGATGTTGCAAATAAGTAGCTACACAAACACTCATTCATTTGCAACTTATAATGCTGGTAGTACATAAGATTGAAATAATTATGTTATAAAAAAAATTTATACAATCTAACAATATACGGATATTAAGGAAGATTGTATAAGAAATTTAAAGCAGCATTTCTCAACGATGGCACACCTCGCCTCCCCACTTCGCTTATGCCATTTGAATTCTCTTAGATCATCATTTCTCTGATAAATCAATCTGTTGGCGAGTTCTACATTCCTGGCCGTCATGATTTGGGGGTGGATGAAAAATGTTGCATACAAAACAAAAATACACCCTTATAAGGAATTAATTGTCCACAGTATTGATGCGGCTGGGCATCTTAAGTACAATAAAAACTAAAAAGAGCAACAGTTGCAATGCAGAAGCATTTCAAGAAATCTGTTGAAAATTGCGGTGTCATTTTTGAATATTTATTATGAACTGGTACATATAATACTCTTTGGTCTGTTTCTAAGTAAAATTTGAATTTTTCTAACATTTTTTTTTGTTTGTTTTATTCAGCTTACCTTACACTATTCAGAACTAAATTCTTTACAAGATTTGTTGAAATCTTTATATATTTATTACCCATTTAACAAAGTTATTGTAGATCAAACATAAAAGCAAAGGTTTTTTTTCTCAATTTATTGGTTTTCATTCCAATTTTTAAAAAACTACTGGACACAAGGTTTTGGAATATATTTTATTTGATTTTTTCAGGTGAAAAAACCATAATGGATCATTAATTCTGCCCCTTAATTAATGTTCTAAAAATGTCAACTGGACTTCATTTCACTGGGGTTGTTGAAATCCAAGCGAAATCTTTTGTTATCCATAACTCAAAAAACAAAGCACTTTAATTTATATGTTTATATGAACTTTTTCCATTAAAGTAAAGTTTTATAAAGTTTTTACCAATAAAATATGATAGTCCTGGGAGAATTTCATGATAACTTGTATATGTACAGAGTGAAAACAGCGTTTCTCAACCTGGGGGTTGCAGTGATATGTAAAAGGGGTGATGAAATTAGCCTACAACTTTACAAGTAAACAGTAATAAAATCATTCTATGAGAAAAAATTAATTATTATAAACATTTTACTTACATTTATGTGTACACATATAAAGAAAATCAATTCATGATTGCGTTTGTTTTTCATTTAAAAGTTTCTCCATACGTGGATTTATGTTAGAAAAATACAAAAGTAAATTGTTTTCAAGTGATAAAAGACAATTCTTCTATTTAGTTTTTAGTGCAACAATAGACAAAAACCCTTTAAACAGAGGTTAAATGTGGTGATTGGGATTAATATTTTCAATGCTTCTCTGACTAAATTACTACATTCACTAAAACGAGCAAACCAAAACATATCTAAATCTTCAGATGTGAGTTGTACTCACATCAATGTTTTATCGGTAGACATTGAGATGAGCTGGTCAAGAATCTCATCTGGTAACTTAGCAGTTGCAACAGTGTTTTCACTAAATGAATTTAGTAACCGTACCTTCGAGAAATCATTTTTATCTTCCCAGAAATACTCTACCAACTGAATTTTTAGATCATGAAAATGCATTTTCATGATATATAAACTGTGGTAATATTAGTGTCTAATTAATCCAAATTTTTTTCAATATAATCAAAAGTAAGTGGAAATATATCAAACATTTGCTTTGAAGTGGAATAATCCTGATATCAAGCTTCTTAATGAAAGCATGAACTTTGTCTTAAAACGTTTTTAATAAAACATTTAAAATGTAATTAATAACGTCATTAAAACTTTTCATCACATCCTTGTAATATTCGCATTCAAGTCGTTAATTGCAAAAATTTCATCGTAAATGCAAAAATACATCAGCTAAATAAGCCAACAGCGACATATACTCATTATTCTGTAAAAACATTGAGAATGGCGTTTGTTTATCGTGGAAAAATATTATTAATTTATCTCGCAATTCCAGTAACCAGGTTAACACTTTCCCCCCCTCGCATGATAACTATCTGACTTCTATATGAAAAAAAAATAATTTTTTTCCTTTTGGCCATTTCGGTGCATAATTTAACAAACAGCTTATTTAGTAATGGTTGACTTTTAATAAAATTAACCATTTTTATGGCTTTACAAAGAATTTGTTAAAGATTTTCTGGTATATTTTTGTGGCAAGAGCATATCTGTCGTAGGTATAAGACAAACTTTCACTGTACTTTGCTGTTACTACTTTTGTATTATCACTACATATTGCAATACATTTTGTCCAATCTATGTTATAGTTTGTAGTAGCTTCAAAAAACACATGAAAAAGACATTATCCTATTGCATGACCAGGTACTGATTTGCAAAACAACATATTTTTTTTTTATAGGTCTGTCCCTAATGCATTCATATCTCACAACACCTAAATACTGAGAAATGTTTGCCATGTCTGTTTATTTATCCAATTGAATACTAAAAAATTCACTTTAACACTATTGTTGAATTATCTGATCACGAACAATGGTAGCCATGTCATCAATTCGCCTTAATACTATGTCATTAGAAAGAGAAATTTTTCTCAATTTTTTTGCTACTTCCACACCTATTAAAACACTGACCATATCAACTGCAACAGGCAATATGGGGTATTCTGTGATTGTATGGGGGTTTGGACATCCTGTCTACTTTTAATGCTATGAGATAAGATGCTTTGTACTTTTATCAGTACGGTTTGATTTACAAATTGAAGGTTGATTTCTCAAAGTATATAATTTTCTTTAAAAAAATTCCTAGGATTTGCTTTTATAATTCAGATGTTTAATTTCCAAGTATCGATTTAATTTGATGGCTTCATGCTTTCATTGTAGAGGACTTGATAGCAAACAATGCAACTTTCCATCCAATTGAGGTAAAACTGTAATATATAACTCTCATTGTACATTTTTGTCTTTTTACCTATCAATTTGCTGGATGTACAGGGCGCACTTAGTTTTTCACAGATTTATTCATTTTGTATAAGAATCTAATTGAAAAAATAAAACAGTTACGTAATATGACTGGACAGTAAAACCGAAGTCTCAATTAAACTACTCTTTTAAATCTTAAATAAAGGCACGAGACGCACACTTCGCATTCAAAACTAAACTGACGTTCTGCAGTCCATTACACCTCTTTTATTCTGCTGAGAGCATGAGGGGTTGAAGCATGTAGGCATGTTTGAACATGACACTCTCACAGTAAATTTTATATAAGTAGATGAAATTACAAGGAGCTGGACACATCAAGTTAGAACTTGTAAATTATGCTTTGTCGCCGAATGGCTTCGATGACAGCGGAACCTCAAAATCTTTTGGTAGCCCTGAAAAGGGCCGTTTTTATCGCCGAATGGCTTCGGTGGCTCGTTGTTGTTTAAAACCTCGTAATGGCCCTGAGAAGGGCTATTGTTATCATCGAATGGCTTTGATGACGCATTGTAGTCTTAAAACCTTTTAATGCTCCTGAAAAGTTGCAATATTGTTGTTAGCTCTGAGAAGAGTAGTTGGATCCGGGAGATGGTCTCCGACGAAGTTTACTCGGCTGCAGTCGGGGAGTTGCGGCTCGTCCATCGAAATCCGACCGGGGTTTCCCTCAGCGATGGTTGGGTTCCCACTTACAGCGTGGCAATGGAGATCCCCAAAGCCCTGCACTGTCGGGTCGGCGTCGGTCATCATTCGCCGGCGCGGCTGAGGCGGTTCTCCCCGAGCGATCCCACGCTGGACCACCCTGCCGGATCAGACCGGCCCGCCGAGGGAGTCGCTACATTCCCGCTCCAGCTCGCCGAACTTCCATTGCCCTGGCCAGCAGATGCAGCCGCAAGAGCTGGGCTAGCTTAAGAGTTTGTTTGGTTGTATTTTCAAATAATTTTTTATTACTTAAATAGTTAATAAAAATGTTTATCTGCATAGTATTACCTTTCATTCAACTTGCCTTTCATACAGAAGCTTTTGGGTTTAAATCTGGCTTTGGATTTTCTATATTACATTCCCTATGCCGAGGTTGCAAGCTTACATGAGGAAGCTACAAAAAAAATGTTCAAAATTTTATTGATTGTATTATCAGTTTTCATCATTTTAATGTTGATATTTTTATCTTGCTTTTGCACTGAAACTGCGAGTTAAATATTTTTTTTTTTTTTTAATTTTCACAAGTTTCAGTTTTCAGATGTATCGTGATTAATTTTGTCAAAAAAATATATGATGTTTGTAATGGATTAAACTGATTCTGTGGCTTTTTCTATTGTAGAAGTTAAAGAGAAGAATTGAAAAACTTCTTTATTCATTTGAACCAACTGCAATCGAAGAGGCTGAAGAAATTGAACGACTTTCCTCTATGACTCAGCGTGATTATCTTGTTCGCAGTTATGGAATTGTTGAGCACGTATGTAACGTACATTAATTTAGAATTTTATTTTGAAAATCTCTTTTTATAAAACATTATTATTATAATTAATTGTATTTATTAATTAAAACATTTCTAGTTTTTCTCAAAATTTATTTCATCCATTACATTAGTTCCATTCTTGACTAATTGCAGTTGATAAAGACATTCTGTAAAATTACTATAAGTATATTGCACAGAAAACATTCAATTATGGGGAGCCCTTTCACATTCACAACAGTTTGATAGGATTTTCTGATACCCAGATACAGTTATGATTTATATATATATATATATATTTTAACTTTTCCACTAAGATGAAATACTGATCTATCACTGAACAAAATTTAATTAAGAAAGTCATCATCTTCACATGATGCGACATTTTGATTATGTAGACTGCAAGCACAGTCAATAGGCTTCAAAGCCTATTACACCTGCAAATGGTTGCATATGAAGTTTGATGAAAAATATGCTGAATTTTTAAATTTCCTGGTCTGTGTAAGTCCAATTGTCACAGTTTTTTTTTTTTGTTATATTATTATATAACAAATTTGTGTATTATACATACACAAATTTGTATATTAATTTGTGTATTATATATACACTTGACCCTTATGTATATTTACTTTGGCTGCCACGTTGGATGCTTAATTTATTGTTGGCTGTTGAATAGGTTATGTGTGTATTAGTATTGTCAGTGATTTTTAACTTGCGGAAAAAATTGGAACAAAGAATTTGCATTAAATGTTGTTTTAAGAATGGAATAAAGTGCAGCACCACATTGTAAATGTTGAATGTTGCTTTTGGTGATTCTTTTATGAATAAAACAAGAATTTACAAGTAACACAAACATTTCCAAGACATTGAAGATGACAAGCGCCCTGGACATCCGAGCACATCAACAACTGTTATCTAGACGGGAAAATAAAAGATGGTTTTAGTTCTTCTGTCATAGCAGTTTGACTACTGTAGACTTTTATAGATCATCCACAGCAATGATCCGAAGTACTATTTGTCTTGGTGGGCAAGGGGGAAAATAATTTTTTTTTTAATTATAAAAATTTCTGTTATTTAGTTTTTGGTGTTCATTGAGTATAAAAGATTGACCGAGATATTATTTTGAAATATCATAATTTTTCCTTTGGAAACAACTAATTTTTATGCTTTTTTTATAATTCGCTAATATGCTTGTGACAAAGTTGATAACATTTGAACTTTTATTTAATCTATCATATATCAATCCTAAGTTTAAAATTATGTATAGTGTATAATTTTTTTTAAAAGTGATATAAAATATTTTACATTTTATTTATTTAAATATTTTGTGGCCTCGAAATGACCACAAGTAAGTAAAAATACTTACTTGTAAATTAAAAATAGTAATGGTGTTCTGTTATGTGTAATTAAAACATTTTTGTAATTAAATTTATTGTTTAAATTACATTTTAATTCAATTATCATTAGGGTAATAATATTTATGCTAAGTTAATTTTGATAAAAAGTTGATAGATTATTTTCATCAAAAGTATAAATGTTACTTTTAAATACTATTAAAATAATATATATTATTCCAAACATTTTAATTTTTTATTACAGAAATAAACGAATTAAATTTTTTGCAATATAAATAGTTGAATAATAAGGAGTAAGTATAGTATAAAACATAAAGTATACTTTTTTAGTAACTTCATTTGTTCCTGGAAGAAATGATAACTCTAACTTTAGACAGAAACTCTAGTTTAGAACAATAAAAAGTATGTGCTTTTTTAAAGGTGTTTGATCAAATACTATTTTTTTGGGGGGTGTGTACAAAGAGTACATTTCCCACTTTTCCTAAATGTACTAGTATCTTCTATAGTTCTATAGTCTCATTGATTGCTGAATGATATTGTAAAAATGAACATCTGTGTAACTTTTCATTGCTTCGTAAGAAGCAATATATTATTCTTCTTTTCTTTTTAAGTTTTTATAGGACTTTTATAAATATAATATAATGATATGATAATAATATATATATGTATGTATGTATATATTATATGTAATTAATATTAACTCAAGTATTATGTTGTAATTTATTTAATTAAATTTTTCTTTATGATCAAAATTCTAAATATATTAATGGTGGTTTTTTATTGTTCTAAAATGGTAAAGGTTCATATAGTTGGGGGTTTAATAAGGGACGACTAGTATAATGGTTTTTACTATTATGTAAAGTTAATATCTTTAGGTCTCTATAATTTTTCTCGTACTAAAAACTTTGTATGTATTCGTTAAAAATAATTACTACTTAAATATTGATTACTGTGAAAGCTTTATTTTTAAGTTGATTATTTATTTTGCAGATATATCAGATGATGAAGCAAGGTGGGATTTTGCGGATAGCAGATGTGGTCAAATATGGAGTATTTGAGAAGAGTAAAAATAAGAATAAAAGCGATTATTCTTCATTTGTTTCTTATGAAAATGATTTAAAAAGAAGATCATCATTGATGAAAATATTTCCAAAGGTAGAGAGAATTTTTGACCTTTTATTTGAGATTTGGAGACCATTTTTGTGTTCTGTATTTTTCATTATAAGTTAGCTAATGGTTTTTGATATATAGAATGTGAAGGGAAAATTTGAAAAATAATCTCATTTTAGAATTCTCTCTTCAAGCTTCTTCTGTCCTCCTGTATGTAATGTACTACGTATGTAATGTAATTATTGCTACATGAAAGAAAGCAGGAATAGAAGCATGAGAACTACTAAATCAGTCTGACATCTTGTACATAAAAATACTGAATAGGATAACTTGATGAATAGGATATCTGACAGAAGATACTAGATGAAGCCAATTTCAATTTAAAAAAAAAGTATAAATACAAGACAAATCTTTACGGTCCCTTAAACTAATATTAAAGGACAAGGTTACAAAGAATAAAGTTATCTAATTGGTCATTGTAGATCTGGAAAAGGCATTTTTTTTTAAATTTCTTTGCTTAATGGTAACACCACATAAGCTTAAAACTTGTGCGTGGGATATGGAAATGTAGCATTTGAAAAATGCCATGCCAAAAAGAGTGCAATGTACAAAATACCCCAAAATACATTGCACTCTTTTTGGACAGTCATGTAAAAAAGATAATGAATCACAATCATATAAAAAATATTGCATGAACTCAAATCCCAAAATCATAAATCCATAAACATTGACATATATTCAAAATTTTGTCAAGATTTCTCTCCTCACCAATTTATTTTATGATTTCTTCATTTCATACCTTATCAACCCATCTAATCTTCAATATCTTCCATCTTCCAATACCACATTTCACAGATTTTTTCTTTTCCCTTCTTCTTTTCCTCTGTCCAAATTTTGTCGCTGTTAATCATTTTTTAATCGATTGATCTTTGGTAATCTTTTTGTAATCTTTGTAGTACTATTAATTATTTTCAAATTGAATCTCTCTTCCGTGCTGTGACTTCACGCTAATCAGAATTTCTTTGAACTCATGTTTGATTTCTGCAAAAACAAAAGCGTTGTCAGTAAATGTCAATATTTCTATTCTTTCTCTCTTGATAGTTTCTGCACTCTCAAACTTGATCTTTAATTTCTGTTTTCTTCTTTTGTGTACGAGTTGAGAAGCAACAAGGGCAAATGTCACCATCATCTCATTATTTGTTTACCACAACCTGTCTTTCTTCACCTTTTATTCATTCACTTGCTACTTGATTATTCATATATATTGTATATATCCATTCAGCCATATATTTCAGTCACATTTTCTTCAGATTTTAAAGCTTTCATAATCTACATTATCAAATGCTGGCCTCTGTGGCGTGAATGGTAGCGTCTTAGCCTTTTAATCCAGAAATCCTGGGTTTGAATCCTGATCAGGCATGGCATTTTTCAAATGCTACATTTCCATATCCCACGCACAAGTTTTAAGGTTATGTGGTGTTACCATTAAGCAAAGAAATTTAAAAAAAAATGCCTTTTCCAGATCTACAATGACCAATTAGATAACTTTATTCTTTGTAACCTTGTCCTTTAATATTAGTTTAAGGGACCGTAAAGATTTGTCTTGTATCTATACTTTTTTTGAAATTGAAATTGGCTTCATCTAGTATCTTCTGTCAGATAAACTATTTATCAAGTTAGACATGTCAGACTGATTTAGTAGTTCTCATGCTTCTATTCCTGCTTTCTTTCATGTAGCAATAATTACATTCTTTTTTTTTACAGAAGGTACTTCTTCAGTCTCATAAACTGTACACACTAATCAGTATATTTTGTTCAGTCCTTATCTGCTAAATAAGACAATAATTCTTTTTGCCTTATTTTTGTTAAAGCCTTAAAGAGCTTTCGCAAATTAATCTCAATATGGAGTCTCCTCTGATATCATCACTTTCTCTTTCTAACTCCTGAACATCATCTGGAAGTTTTCCTGTTGTAGTTCTCTTAGATATTCTGTTATGTCTTAATAAACAAATGGAAATCCAGGATACAAAATTACGTTCTTAAAACAATAAATTTATCACTAATAATTTGTATTATACCACCAGTTACCTCTAGCTATTGTAATTTGATTATCCATAGAAATTGAAACCATTTTTTTTTTTAGTTTTACAAGAGAAATTCAATTAGTGCAAAAACTAATTTTTTTCTTTAGTGTCATGGGCTCAGTATAAAGAATTACTTCATTTTCTGTATGAATTGTTTTGTAAGCATCTCCAGAAGGATGCCAAGAATCTTAATTAACAAATCTACTACTAGTATATATCAGATTTTTTTCATGTAGTGATTTATGTCGGTGACTTTTTATATGATACTTATGTTAATATTATTGTTGATTTGTTTTTCTGTCTTTTAAAACATTTATTATGGAGGAAAGAGCAATTTGAAAAGCGCTTAAAAAGTTTTAAAATTCTGTATACAACACTCTTTACAGCCAAGCTTATGTAAAAAAAACTTTATTATTTTTCTTTTGATAAATAAATAGTTTGTGTATGATTGATTTGAAGGTATGTTTACTTATTACCAATTATGCTGGTTTTTTTTTCAAATCTGTAATGGATTCAAAAAAAGATAATCTCTCTTAACACAAGTAGTTGATCTGTTAAGACCATTTTTATTTTGGAGATTTGAAGAACAATTTATCAACATGAGAATTCTGTTTGTTTTTTTGTAAAGTAAAACTCAAAACAATTGTTTTTGAGTCTTTAATGAGGATTCCTACATTTATTTACCTCTGTTAAAAATATATTACCTATATTATTTATTTTACCCATATATTAAAGACTAAGATTAAATCCAATAAAATAGTTTTTCTAATACTTACACTTATTCTAATTTGGTAAAAATATTGAATGATGAAATTTGCTATTACATTAGATTCTATTTCTTAATTACATTAAATTCTTGAAAATCTAAGATATCATGTATGTTAGGATTAAAATATAATTAATTTGTAGTAAGAATAGTAGACACCCAAAAATACTGACAAATCAATATGCACTATCTTGTGTATAGAGTTACATCATACTGTTAGCTACCATGTGTGATTTTACAGGTTTGAATATCACATATCCACCATTTAGTGAACAGAATGTACACACTGATCAAAAGTATCGCTAATCTGTAGTAAAATCCTAGTAATACTTGTTCTGTAGGTTGTTCACTACATTATTCAGTAAAATAAAATAAACAAACTTTTGATTTAAGTAAGTGATGTTTTCTGTTTTGAAATTCAACAATTTGAAGATCAACTACTAATTTTCGAATAGAGAAAGAATTAGAATGAAAATTAGTCTAAAATTTTGGATTTGAGTTTTTTCTTCATTAAAGATTGGAATTACCTTATTTTCAGCTCTACTGGAAAAATTCCATGAAAAGGGAAGTAGTTCAAGGTATAGTTAGTTGTTTGTTTCATTAATAAGCAATAAAGTTTTTCAAAATATTTAGGTTAACTCAAAAGAGTTAATTTTTTAATTTTACCAATATTGTTATTTGTTAATTTAGTTGTATTAAGGGTTCGCTTGTTTTTTTATTGCTCAATGTATATAATCTCCTTTTTATTTTGTACATATAAATAATGTCTTCTTTTTTACTAATTCTATTGTAGTAGCTGCTAATAATCACATTTTTTTTTTTAACCTGCGGAACCACCATTAGGTATTACATCAGAGGATGAAATAAATGATTTATAGCATGTGCAAAAATGCCATGCCTGATTGGGATTTGAACCCGGAACCTTTGGATGAAAGGCTGAGATGCTACCACTCGCACCACAGAGGCCGGCGCTAATAATTATTTAGTTGATAAAATGAGTAAATAGTTCTTCAACAATGCATATAAGTGGTTATTGACTCTTTATTTATTTTATTATAACAAGTGTAAAGTGATCAATCTTATAAGTAAATAATAAAAATTAAAAATAAATACTTAATTCAATTAAATATTTATTAACTTATAAATAAAATTCTAGAATAAACTAAATATAATAAAAATCATTTTTTGATGATCAGTAACTACTAATCAGTATCTTATCAGTATCTTATATTCAGTATCTTTACTTAACATTACTCATTATTACTTATTTATTATTCTAATAAAATAACCCTTTTACATTTTATTTAATTACAGATTGATGAACCTGTTGCAAGAAATATTGATTATGGTGAGGCTATTCGAAACTTTCCTGTTAAATGTACAGTACTGGAACCACCATGGCAGAAATGTGAGGATCTTGTTTTATAGTTTTAAATTATTTCTGTGTAAAAATGTTAGAAAATCAGGATTCCATAAAAAAAATCAGTGATTTATATTAAAAATTAGTCATAAAACTAATCATTTTAAGCAATTTTTCATATTTAACTTCACACAATATATTTTTTTTATTTTTATGGTTGCATAGTTTTGTAATAGTAGAAAGAAGGTTAATTATTTATCTTATAATTCTTTCTATAGTTTTGTTTGATTTATTGACAAAAATGTTATTGAAAAAATAAGCACTTCATTGCTGTACTTTGTGTACATTTAAGTTGTCAAAATATATATTTTTTTTGTTTAAATAAAATTTTATAATTATTTATTTATTGACCATTATCAGATTACAGAATAAGGTTCAATGTAAACTTTTATAACACATTACATTACTACACATTGAACCATGCAGAGACGCTTAAACAACTGTACTGTTGGAAAAACCTAACACCTAATACACAATAAATTTTATATTAAATTACATATTGTACTAAACTTAACTAAAATAATTTAATCATTATATTTTTCTTAATAATTAAATTTCTGTCTATTTCACATATCTCATTTTTATTTAGGGTTCTAACCCAATTTTACAATTTATTTTTGAAGCTTATATTTCTGAGTTCAGGTGATAACAAGGTGAAATATTGATGTACATACATGTTGTGTTTTGTTTTTTCATTGTTGACTTTAGGCAAAAGTATTTCTTTTTACTTTCTTGTATGGCATGTAGAGAAGTATTTTAATCACAGTACTAGCTCTTGATAATTCCAAAGCAAGTATTCATCAATGATGTTTCCTAAATAGTTAGTTTGCTCAACTTTTTTAATAACGTTCCCTTAATGTACAAATTGAATTCAATGGGAAATAAGTCCATGTAATTTGAAAATGTTCTGTCAATATATAATCATAATTTATTTACATCTAGATTATCTTTTATATTTTTAAAATAAATTCAGTACCTTTTGCTTGTTTCATCACAATTGTTTACTATACATAACAAAACCTATCATCTGCATATGATATTATAATACATTCAGTATCCAAGTTCATTATAAAAGTATCATTTTTATAGGTATAATATAAACAGTAGTGGGCCACATACTGTATCTTATAGTACCCCAGTATCTGTTTTTATAGAATTATTTTTAATATTATTAATTTAAACAAATTGTTTTCTATAAATAATAATGCTATAAATAAAACTATGTACAATATAATTAAGCTATATACAAATCATAGTCGATAGATTACCACAAAATCTTCAATAAGCAACTCCAAAAATACTAAGAATCCTCAGTCCTATTAATGAAGGATAAAAACCATAATGTCCCTAACAGTAAAGAAAATGTGGAAATCCTAGCCAAACATTTCAACAATTTACAAATTTCAAAAAACTGACAGAACTCCTAAACTTCAACATCCGCATCCCAATAAAACATCACCGGAAAATATCAATTCTTCCAGAATAAAAGAACTGTCAAGCACTGGGTGAGATAAAGAATTACAAAGTGGCAGGCGAAGATCAGATCTTTGTAAAGATCAGAAAACATGCAGGAAGACTAGTAAAAATTGCCTTTCATCAAGACCTTGTCAACATCTGGATCAAAGAAAAACCAACAGAACACTGGTTAACAGTGTTCATCCACCTGCTACACAACAAAGTGGACAAAACACATCCAACAGCTTGAAGTGAGCGAATGATTCGTATATAACACGATGTCGACTTCCTCACAAATATTAACAATACTATCACGGTCGCCAATTATAGTGAGAACATGATTCGTATATAACCAACACGATATCAAGCCTTCTCACAATAATTTATTTAACACAACAAAACAAACAAACACTTACAATGCTTAACAAAATCTATATGAAACAATTTTAAACTTTCACGGAGCATATAGGCAATGCCACCCATCAGAACATGTCACACAAAATGAACCAATCTACAGATCGCTCGACCCACTTATATATACTCTTAGCTATACGTCTAGAAAATACTAGAAAAGTCTATTTGCTTCTATTACAAATATCTGCATTATTTATAAAAACAATTAATTCCAAACAATATAAGTAATTACAAAACTAAACTTTATCAAAGCCAATTGCCAAATAAAAATTCATTCTTCAGTAAAAATAATAATTCAAACAAAGACACAACTGTACCATTTCTAGTACAATCCGTAAACATCTAGCAAGTTCAAAATTTGATTACACATAACAAAGACTGAATTATTTAAATACTATTAACATACAAATGAATTATTATTAACAAAATATTATTATTAAATATAGAAATGAAATATTATTAACAAAATACCATTATTAAATATTATTAACATAACACTTTAACAATGTTTATTATTTTAATTAGTTATAAATTTATTTTGTGGATTTCACTATATATGGGGAGTTATAATAAATTTTTATAAAAACCTTGTACTACAACAAACTACAAGGAACCTTACTCTTGGACACAACAAACAAAATTCTTTCAATAATTGTTTCTTCTACAATTGGTAATTCAAGAAAGCATATAATATTTTCAAATTCTCTTATTTTACTTAGTTTAGGTTCTGCAGGTAATCTACAACTATAACAGTTGGACATTTTCATTATTTCATTAAACAATTCCTTTGTGGATGTAATACTTGGATGTAGTGTTCCTATCTTACAAAATGTTAAACTTTTTTGTACAAGGCTTAATATAATGTAATACAATAAAATCTAATTCTATAAAATCATTTAAATTTCTATTTGCTAATAATAATTTACTTTTCAATTCGTTAAAATTATCTTCAATTATCTTTACTGTCTGATTAAATTCATTAATAATATCTACATTTTCTATGTATTGGTTATTTATTTGATCAATTATATTATTTTTATTATATTTTATTTTATTTAATATTATTTGACCATTGGCATCCATGTCACCAGTAATCATTTTTACCATTGAACCTAAGCCATTTTTTATATCATGCCAGTTATTATTATTACCACTTAACAATATTATTTCTAATTTTTTTTTTCTATTACAAGTCTAGTATGAATGAATGAATTTTTTATAATTATTTACATCTCTTTGTTTACTAACAAAGTAGTAACAAATCTTTTCTACTACTTATATTGTACAACTCTTTATTATTAATATTATTTAATTCATTCATATTAATATAATTCAAACTCGCAATATTATTAAATAACTTACTCAAATCATAGTAATATATAAAAGTGTGATACATATTCTCTAGCTTTTTTAATTTTTTTGTTGAGAAGGGCAATACCATTTACATATGCTCCTGAAGGGACAGTGTCAGACTTACTACAGGTTCCGTTAGATGTTATTTAAGTGCATGTGTATATTTGCACCCTACTGACTAAAACTAACCACCTCACCAATCCTTCCTCCTAGGGCTGGTCCCGTAATTAAGCACACAACAGCCCTGAGAGGTTCCTTTGAGCTCAGGGAGATCCAGAGTCCCCATACATAATCATCACCACCCATCCATGGAATCACAGATGCATGGCGACTTGCAGGGAGCTGTCCTTCACCCCCTTGCTACCTGGCCAGCATCTTCACCTTGAGATTGAGGGCTTTTTCATGACTTCACTCTAGAATCCTCGTCTCCTTCCATTGATGTCCTTACTTCTCAGGATATTCATCAAAAACTATTTCACCATTTTCCAATTATTAACATGTGTGTGATCAGGTCACCAGGTACCATACCTATGATACTTGCTTTGACTAGCTGGTTGTGCCACACCGGGCAATAGAATAAAGTATATTCCGCATTGTCTTGAGAATAGCAAAACTTACTGTGTCTGGAGAGATCTGCCTGTCAGTTCCGTACAGGTACTTCTTGAATTGCCGTATCCGGACAACATCTGGGAAGGGTGGAAATTTGTGTCCCCTTGACTCCTGTTCACACATACCTCCAGACCAGGTATCAGTATTCTCGTCCATTTCCCTTTGGTACTGGCCCTCCACCGTTCCTGCTAATCACGTATGGTGATCTGTCTAGCATCCAATTTAGTCAGATCGTTAATACCTATCCGATCGGCATACCTATCAGATCGTTCCTGGATAAGGAAGACGTTTGGGGAGCCCCTGACAGCATGCAAACGCGAAAATCACGCTCAGCAGAGATCTGTGATGAATCCTCTGAAGTCTAGTGCGATTTTTCTGTATGTTCACAGTGGCACCCCAAATCGGGGCCGCATATAGCAGAATAGAGGTTACCGCCGAAACGATAATTCTACGCTTGGTTGCTCTAGACGCAGCCTGAGCAGAGAAGACCCGGCTCAGCGCCGACAAGGTCCGTTCTGCTCTGCAGCAAGTTTCCAAAACGTGGTCGGAAAACCTACACACTCTGTCTATTACAACGCTCAGGTACTTGATCTGTCGTTTACCCTGAATAGGGCGCTACTCGAGTTTTAGTGAAATGGGTTCAACTATCCTCCTGCCCGTCATTGTGATGTATTCGCATTTGGATGGAACCAATTCCAGTTCATGCTCTCTCATCCACTGGTCTATCGCAGAGAGGACTGCGTACCCCCATTCTGGAGCTCCAACTCACTCTTGCCGCTGACCAGAATCGCCAAGTTGTCTGTATACCCGACGATTTCGGACCCTGCCGGCAAACAAAGGCTCAAGATCCCGTCGTACACTATTTTCCAGAGAAGGAGTCCAGCACAGACTTCTGCGGCACCCCTCCAAATATCTGGAATCGCAAGCATCCCTGCAGTTTCTACCATCGCCCACTTGTCATTCAGATATTCTCTGATCTGTTTCAGAAGATAAGTATTGCCCTTCTCTCGAAGAGCTGTCATGATTGCGTGCCAGGACAACGAGCCGAAGGTGTTTCCGACAGTATCATGGGCATTCGTCGTGTCCTCCAGGTACCCCTTCTCACATCCACAGCCCAATTCACGACCCTCAGGAACGCATGTGTAGTCGATCTTCCCCTGTGGAAACCTAATTGATTTGGGTGAATGCCGACTCTAGAATTCAGTTCCTCCACGATGCGCTCTGACAACATCCTTTCAAACTTCCTTTGCCATATTATTGAGAAGGCAGATTGGACGTTATTCGTCGTTCGGGCCGTCGTTAATTTGATTGATTGATTTTAGGCAGAAAAACTAGCTTAGCTTCTTTCCAGCAGGCTGGAAAGGAACCACACCCATTCCTAATTAACTCTCTTTTTTTGTTTAGTTTCCGGAATCCCTGATTAACTAGATCTACCATGTCCCACGACAGGTATCTTAGTATTCCGTTGAGCCCTAGGCTTTTTCTGACAGCCAACTTGTTGATCGCCATGGTAACCTCCGCCATGGTAACATGAAGAGTCTAGTCTCAAGTTCATCAGGACCCGTTATAGTAAACTCTGTACAAGCAAAGAGTTTCAATATCTCGCTCTTCACACGGTCCTCCGCGAGAACGGGTAATGGTCTCCCGAACCTTTTCCTGACGATCCGTTATGCCTGCCCCCACGGATAGTTTTCCAAGTCAGCTACCTCCAGCCAACTCAGCTTGGCCATCTTTGTTTAATAGTTCAAGGCGTCCCTACTAGTTTTTTATAGTTTTAGCTGCTATCTAAAATCTCCCCCCGGCAGTACGACGGAGTCTTTGCATGGATATTCGCTGGAGATCGCGGTGCATCCACTAATATGCCAGACGAAATGTCCCGCACTGTCGAACGATGGCCTCAAGAACCTCCAAGGATAATTGTATACTGTCCTTAGTTCTCGCCACGAAATTTTTGGTGACATATCCGCCTGCCGGTGGAAAAGTTTGGGTGTAGGGGGGCAATCCCCGGTCTCTTATCTAGAAAGACGAGTCGCGGACCTGCAGCAACATAGCATAGTGGTCGCTGGCAGTATCATCTGCCAGCACCCGCCAATCACACACTTCGTGGTCTCATCTGCCATCCAGGAGTGAGGTTGAGTACGGAAATATGTTCTCTAGTCTCAAAAGTGCGTGAACCGTCATTAACGCAGTAGAGACCCAGTGCTTCCATCATCTCCGTCAGGATTTCATCCCTGTGATTTATATAAAGACTGCCCGCAGCCACCGCTTTGCGATTGAAGTCCTCAAGTAGGATAATCCTCTTATTAGTCGTAGCTAGAACTTCCTGTATATTTAAAACAAAATCCTCATATTCTGTGAGGTCACAGTTTGGAGAAATATATACCGATGATCATTGCCTCAGCCAATTCGACTGAGACCAGGCCTCTTCTCCTCATGAATACTTGCCAGGTCAGCCTGCCGCCAACGTCCCGAATAGCCACGTCGCTCCTGACATCGACGCTCCAGCCAACCCCGGCAGCAACATGTGTGTTAGGCTCCAATTGCCACCAAAAAAATGGCTCCATACCGCCTCGCCGCTTCTCCCACCAGATCGTGGGAGAGCGAGTTTCTGTTTTTGTTTGAAAGAATAATCTTAATCATATTTCGTCGAACAGGATGCTGAGCTTTCGTTGCGATGACGTCCCCTCCACAGCCCAACGTTTTTTCGGTTCTTTACAACCAGCTACTTTATGACTCACCATTATGCCACCACAGTTGAAGCAGAGGTCTGCTCTGTCGGCCCCACGGCATTCTGCTCTCGTATGACCGACGTCCCTGCATTTGTAACAGCGGCCTCCTCTCTAGTTTTATTAAAAGAGAATAACACGCCACCACTGCAGCGGAACTAGGCGTTACTAACGAGATGCATGCTAGACCTGACAACTTCGTCCGAGTAGTTACAATTCGAACGCTAACAGAGACTTGTAAAAGATCTGTGACCAAGATATGTCCATTACCCACCAGTGACTGAGACATTTTTTTTAATTGTTTAATTTATTAAATTTCTTCTTTGTTATTTTTCATATTCAGTGTCATGTTTTTGAACTTTAAGAAATCATACCGATTTCTGATGGGCGGTATCTTCAGGCAGCTCTGCTGTCTGGCACCATGTGATGTTAAATATTAGTTTTTCCTTTTTTCAACATAATTTGTTATATTTTATTAAACATGTATTTTTATTCATTAATTATTAATGTGTAACACGCCATACGATACAGTCTCGTCATCAAGCTTGTTGGATTCAATCTTATTGTATTATAGTAAGATGTGTTAAATTATGACGGGTATTATGGCGGGTTGTGTGTGAGACAACACAGCTTCTGACGGTTCATTCGGCTCCATCTGCACTATGTAAGCCAGCTCAGCACTAGAATCTGTCACTCTAGTCTCAGCATTTTCTCGCCTAGTCTAGTCTAATCTCATCTCGATCCATCATCTGAAAATTCATATTTTACACATCATACAGTAGGCATACAGTTCATATGTTAAGTTATCTATATTTTTTAACAATGTAATTCATATTAAATTAAATTATGAACATGGTAATATACAATTGTTAATTCGAATCAGTACTTGCTTTATTTACAGTCCACGTAACATAATGAAACAGGAGCTTTCTTTACAATTAGACTACTATTCTTATTGTTATTAAAATTATACTTACTTATTTTAAATAGAAAATCATTAGTTAACATTATTAGTGCTTCTTCTAAAGAATTGGGATTTTTTGTTTGCATTAGTGATCGTATTGGTTTGAGTAAGCCTCTTAATAATTCTCTTTTTCTCTGCTAACTTTTTCACAAATTCAATTAAACCGTTTGCAATCATTGCCTCTTCATCTGTAAAATGTGAAGCTATTTGCATGTTTAATAATGTTTGTATACGATGAATAAAAAGTAAAAGGAATTTCACTACTCTCCTGTTTTAATTCAGCTAATTCTAAATTTAATATGAAACAATCTCTTGTCGAGATAACCATTTAATAATACTTGCCTAATATCATTATATTTATAAAAATTTGATCCTATTACTAATTCTAATGCCGGTGATTTTATTTTAGAAATAATTGTAAAAAACAAATATTCATTTTAAAAGTCGTCTGGACTGTTGACATAAAATTTTACTACTAATTTATCACATAAAGTAATGAAATGATTCAATATTTGTAAATTTCATTAACATGTGTAAAAATTATTTTTTTAACACTGGTACTATTTTTTTAATATTAATATACTATATACAAACTATATATATATTTTACACAAAAATTATCAAAACGTTTCTTTTTTATATATATATATATATATATATACTTAAATATTTTTCTTACTTGCAGTACTAATTTAACACTATGTACATGCTGATGGGTTGCCTTCGGTTGATTGGGTTGGTTTGTTGATTGTTTCGATGAGCGGATAGTCGATCAGGATTATGTTCGCTAATTTTACCGACTGGAACAGCGTTGTAGAGATGTACTTTATTCTACGTCGCTGCGATTCAAAGATTTGAATCGATCAGGTAGCTCGCCAGATTACTGTTGATTGCTGACTTTGATGTGGACTCTGACTAAAATATTCTCTTATTCTCATCGTCTAATGCATCTCGTTAACGATACGTTGATTGAAGGAATTTTTTTCACTAACCTCCCGAGATGACTTTAGTACCCTTTATTAACGATTGAAATCAAAATTGGTATCGTATGCGCTTATACAGTTTGAAGGGTCTTACAGACTGCGGCAGTTAAGTTGGTGACACAACAAGATCTGTTTTAAAAAAATTATATATATATATATATACATAGTTACATGTTATAAATTTATAAAGTATGATTTTAATCTAATCAGATAATCTTATCTAATTTCTGTAAATATGGAGTTCACACAAGTAGAGTTTAATTGTAATTGCATTAATTGAAAATAATAAAAATCAGATTGTTATTGTTTTGTTGCAGTTAATAATTACAGTCCTATTAATCAAAGCATTTATGGTAATGGAAATTTTAGTGGGAAAATCAAGTTCAGAAGTACAAGATTTTTTGATCATCATCATTATAGTAAAGACTCTGAAAAGTCTGATGACAAACAGTCCTGTCAAAAATTACTTCCAGGTAAATTTTAAGTATTCATTTTTATTGATCACTGCTGCTTTAAATTTTATTTTTGTCTTTTGTTACCTATTATCCTTTTTCTATGCCATTGTAAAAAAGTTATTCTTCATATTTTAATTTCATTATTCCACTTTTTGGGTGTACAACTCCATTTTTTGTTGCCTGTTCATTTCACATCTATTCAGTAGTTGTGATATCTTGATTACATTTCTTATGCTTCATGTCTTACTTATTAGTTTTATATTGTATATATTTTTTATTTTTATCAACAGAAAAGTCCTTTCTATATTAATAGATCCCACTATTTATTACTAAAAATTCAATCACATCTTTTAATTTATCAAAATTAAAAGTATTTAAATCAAAATATATAAAATCCTTACAAAAGATTATAAAGGCAAATTTTTTTTTTTTTTTGTCTTATTTCAATTACTTTTTCTAAGTACCTCAGAGATGAAAATATTTTGTTTAAGTTTATCTAACACCTGAAAAGAAAAATAAATACAGAAAGTAAAAGCATGATACAGAGTATATAAATATGGATAAATGCATTAATGAAATTAACAAGCAACAAAAGAAGAAAAGTGATTAAAAGAAAAATATAGTAAATAAAATGGTTGTTTTTTTTAAAATTCTAACTTCATTATATTTGTTCATTATTCTCTTAAAAATTTCCATGTGCCTTATAATCAAAGACAGACATTACTACTTCTTACAAGAGAATTAAGAACTGAATAGCTGGCCTCTGTGGCGGAGTGGTAGCCCCTGGGCCTTTCATCCGGAGGTCTTGGGTTCGAATTCCAGTCATTTTTCACACACACTACAATTCATTCATCTCATCCCCTGAAGATATGAAGATATACTTAACTGTGGTTCCGGAGGTTAAAAAAAAAAAGAATTGAATAGATAAAAAAAATGGAAATGATATATTGAAATTGTTTGTTCTGCAGATAGTGATCATAATTCTAAAAGTGCTATGAACTTGAACTTATAACTTCAGCCAGTATCTAATTTACATATGTCTAGAGAAGAAAAATATTTGGTTAGTCAAGATGTGTTGGCTAACCAGTTTAACTACAAGGAAGATAATAGTAATTGCTTTGATTTAAGAAAAAAAAATGCTTTGTTGCTAGCTGTAATCAAGATTTTTAATCCAAGCCATAGACAGTATGTTTCTTTTATTTCTAATTAAGTAGTCTTTCTTCAGTTTTTAATTTTCATTGCTGTGCACTATTATTGGATATTTAAGTTTTTTTTTTAATAAAGCTATTTAAAGTATATTAATCCTTTGTATCTTTATGTGCCATGTTTTATTATAACATATTTTATCTAGTTGTGCTTGATAATGTAAATTGGAATTACACTTTAGCATTTTAAGAAAATTAGGATTGAAATATAAAAGCAGAAGAATATAATTTATATCTGAATCAAATAGCTATAATAAGAGAAGAAAGTGATGAAAAATAAGTTATTCATTAGGACAGAAGGTGTTAGATTCTTCGGATTGCACAACTTCAGCCTTATGGCTGAAGCAGCTCAATGTGTCCCTGCTCCTTTCCACTATAAATAAATATGAGGGTGAATAAAAAATTATTTACATTTTTGCCGTAACACCTTCAGGTTGTCATTCTGCCTTTTGTGCTTGCCTGCTTAGAGTTGGTACACTGTGGTGACATGTGTGAAATTTAATCCTGATTGCATCATTTGCCTTTCAGCTATTACAATGTAAACATGTTCACTATGGTACCAGTTTGCACTAAGGAGAAACAACAAGCAGTGTTCTGATTTTTCTGATTGGAGGGTGTGAAAGGGGCTGAAATTTATCCTAGACTTTTATCACAATATGGGTACAGTGCTTTATCATTTAAAGAATTTTTCTATGGATTAAGAAGTTTTAAAAGTGGCTGGGCAAGTGTGATGCACGAAGAAAGAGCTCTTTCTTCGATGGTTGATGGGCAGGACGCCCATCAACCATCGAATAGGCATCAATCATGCGATTAGGCAAGTTACCATTGAGGCAGCGTTTTCTTTGAACATCAGCATCAACAAGTTAAATTTT
>JAAAKQ030077193.1:0-15198 GCA_010016005.3 Zanna intricata | reverse complement strand
CTGCCACGCAATGAATCCCTGGTCCTCAATTTCACGCAATCGGACCGAGGTTAGAAGACCAGCTTTCTTGGCAACATCCTGCCACCACTATTGCTTCCATCTATTTCTTCCCATGCTTTTCTGTTTGTCTCGTCATTGTCTTATGTCATTAACTTTAGCCTCTTCCTTCCTCTTCTTTTTTCATCCTCAATGAAGCCCTCAAGAAGTGAATCCATTATTTCTTTTTCCCCTAATTATATGGCCGATTATGTTTCTGTACCTTACAAAAGTATACTCACCATAACATTTTACTAATCTCTTTCTCAGGTTCAGATCCATCTTGCTACAGAGCAGACAGTATAGGGAGATGCACAACTAGATATTACAACAGTCCTAAATCCAAAATTTCAACATCCTACAGCTGATCGTTTTTGAGTTATGCGAGAAATGTCCATACTTATCTGCGTAAATATGTCATGCCTAAACTAGTTAAAATGGATTCAGGATGGTTAAAACGGATATTTCCGCTGAAATCTAAAAACTGAAATTTTTTTAGTGATCATTTAAGGACGTAACTGTACTTCATACAAGGATGTAAAAAAAGGTTTCCTCTAGCACTGCAATACTTGTCTTTAATACACCAGTCTTTATTAGTGTCGTCTCGAAAAATCTGTATCTTTTTATTTGTTCATTTTAAAATGTATTTGTACAAGTACATGTACTTTTCATTTAAAAAAATGTATATATGTAATTTAATATGCGTGCAAGGAAGTCATGTGTTATTTACATCAGATTTTTTTTCTTAAGTATTTATACTAATCTGTTTGTATATACTTAACATAAAAATACGTTTTAGAAAATATATAATGAAATAAATTTCCTATTTAAACTTCTTTTAAAATATCTACAACTAACCTTAACAAGAAACAAAAATTTCAAAAATAAATAGTTTGATTTGTTTTTATGTAAGATCATACGAGGGGCATGTATTTAAAGTAAGGTCAGTTTTGAATTTGTCGCCTATTTATATTCGATGCAAACAGATGTCGCTTGCAAATTTCAGTTATCTCAATCAATAATCAGCTGTAACGGCAACAGTTTGGTCACTGTGTTGTTAGTTATTTTATTCATCCATTTTTAATGAAATATCACAAATTCGTGATCCCATCGAGTGTGCAGTAGGAGGAGTAAGTACTATTTTAATTGAAAAAAAAAAAAAAAAAAACAATTTTTCTGGTGAAATTAACAGCCAAAATTCTGACGTTTAAGACGATGATACCATTAATTTTGAGAAAGGCAAAGTTACATTCATGATGAAGAATGCAACGGCCGTCGGTCTTAACGGATAACTTCATGGAAAAATTTGACAAAAAAATACTAGAAAACAACAATTTCTTGTATTTATTTTTTATGTTTATATTTTTCAGTTTTGTTTTAATTTCAAAAAGGACATTATTTTAAAAACAGGTATAGTTTGATTTATAGTAGTAGGTAGTCAAATCCCAAAGATTGGGCAAAGTAAAGTAGATTCCAAGTGAATTACAAAGAAAAAATCTGCTGGCAAATTAAGAAACTCTTTAAAATATTTGTATAGAATACAGCTCGCTCTCTATGATAAAAAATTATACAATTTGAAAAGCAAAAATAAAAATGCAGATTTTTCAGACCTGGTGTTGCAGAATCATAATAAAAAGTAGATGGGTTGGATGTATGACGAAGTGAAAAATTATTTTAAAGAAGATAAGAAATACAGGATTCGAATACACTTGTTTCTAGAAAAAATATGAAGAATAAAAATAGTTAATAAAAGAGAAAAGATTTGTATACATGTGCAATGACGAAAAATTAAGAGTAACTCAAACCACTTTCACAAGCTGTGTGGGAATTGTGCAAGACTACACTTTATTCTCATTCATACACATCATCCTGATTCATCCTCTGAAGTAATACCTTACGGTAGTTCCGGAGGTTAAACAGATAAAGATAAAGCTGTGTGGGAAAATATATAGTAAGCGTTTTATCGATAAAAATTAAAAAAATCAATAAATAATTTCTTTTAAATAATAAACTAGGCAATGCTTTACAACAATGATTTAAAAATAGTTTCATAAATACACAACGACAGAATATGGTTAATTGAAACAACACGTCGGTATAATTTTCGTAAACGCTAATGAAAGATTTGAATTAATTTTATACGTAATACTTTTTGAGCTTACGGTAAACTACCTTGTACTTTATTTACTATTTGAAACAACACTAAACGAGAACAAGTGAAAAATATATATTAATTTAGAAAAATTTCTTTCAGGTGGATTTAATTATATTAAATTAATCTATCATAATAGAAGTAATAATGAATTTCTATAAAACAAAAAATATCCAACTATTTTTAACTATGTTACAAGAGATGCTTAATTAAGTATAAGAGGTGCTGCGAGTGGCACTATTTGCTACTTGACTGTAATCATCTGCAGAACAAAATTTCAAGAGTTGTCAGCGAAGGTCTGTAACTAGATTATACGGCAATAACAGGCTGCCGTACGATGTATAGAAGCAGTAACCGCTGAATAATTTTCACGATATTGAATAATACGCTTTCAGTACACAATATTATTTCCGTGTATAATAAATAAAGTTTCTTCTGATAATAACTTTTAAAAAATTGACAAAACTTTATTATATTACATTATTTATTTTTTTTAACTTCAATAAAAATAAACGGAATACTGTGATACAAATTAAAGAAAATATATATACATGATTTTGAAATTAAAAGTATAATGAATGTTTTGAATTTTGTTTCAACTTCAAAAAGTCCAAGTTTAGTAAAGAACTAAATATTTTTTTTTTATAAAATAGTTTTACTATTATTATTATTATTTTTTAAGTTTATTTATTTAAAATAAATATGCAGTGATCCGTTTTATAATTATATTTTATTTATACATCCCCATTAAGAATAAGTTTTACACTTTCTCAGCATAATAATATATAAGTTGTCTCATTATCGGAAAGATGATGCTAGAAGACTTTCAAGACAACAAAAAATTAATATCTTCATGTTGACTACTTGATGGAAATAATTAATATGAAGCAACAATTCTAGAGCCGTACGGGTACAATGAGCCAAACAAAACATACAACCTCTTTGGCGTACTATGTTTATAAATATTTTATAAATGAAAAAATGAAAATTACAAAAATTAAAGTTGTTTGATGTCAGAAGAAGAGCGTTCTGGGTTTTGCAGTTTGCAAAGTGTGAATCTGTAATTACCGTTCAAAGTACGCTCCGTTTGAACCTCGTTGTGATAACCGAGTGACAATAACATTCGTAGATTATATAAACAATTTTAAACCACTGGTTGAATTTGTATAGGGAAGAGTATAGGACATAACCCTGAGTGTATCCGAAGACGCTTTTGAACGTGTAAGAAAGTCTTTTGTGCGTAGTCTTAAGAAATTCGTTTGGAAGGCTAGCCGCGATTAGCAATTCTAGTGACGTCTGTATGGAGGGTTTTAAGGAAACTTACAACTACGTCCATATCATGTTATAAGCTATAAAGCAGATTGTGGTTTGCGTGCTAGCTCTGCAAATGAAATGATGCACTGTAACGATGAAGACTTTCTTTATCGTATCGAATTTAGTAACGAATAAATATTTCATGTAATGAAAAGTGAACACTCATAACGTGCGTAAGTGGGAATTAGAAAATCGTCACGAACTATTTTAGTGTGAACGAGACCCAAAACTGAATGTGTTTTTATGCTGTTCCGGCAAATTTAGGGAACGTTCTTTATTGCGGAAACAAGTGTGTCTGGAACGAACTATCTTGATATGCCACAACTACGGCTCTTTCCTCAACTGAAATACGAATCACAGAATATTTTTTACAACAGATGGTGCGCCTTCTGACTGGCATAACTTTGTATGTAATTTATTTAATGAAATTTTCCCCGACCAATTCTCCCTGGATTGGTCGTCGGGGAACAGATGACAGGGCTTGTTTAGAGTGGTCACCACGTTTGCTTGATCTATCCCCGTGTGATTTTTTCCTTTTATAGGTTTACTAGCATCCCCGCCGGCGCTAAACGGTTACTGCCGTTTCCCGTCGCGGTCATGGGATATTTAACAGATCAGGATTCGCTTCGCTCTAGCCCTTCCTAGAGCTCGCTCGGGGCTCGAACCCTTGCCGTTTTTTTTTTTTTTTTTTTTACCTCCGGAACCACAATTAAGTATACCTTCAGAGGGATGAGATTAATAATTTGTAGCGTGTGTGAAAAATGCCATGCCTGACCAAAATGCATTGCCGTATAACCTGTAGGCTCCCTCTTTAAAGTTCCCCGAGTTCATCACACTCGTGCTTGTTAGAATAATAATAGAGTTTTTGAGTTATTAAAATACAGGTTTTCCGAAATTTCCCGAACTTTTCCGAATAAACCCTAAAATAAACTAATAATGGTGTAAGTTAGGATTATGGAACCTTCATATCTCAGGGACCAATAGAGATATAGTAGTGCAATTTGGTGTATAGGTATCCCGTTAAAAATTAAAAAAAAAACGTGTTTCGGGGTTTCCGAAATTTCCCGAACTTTTCCGAATAACTCTTACAATTACTATGCTTAGATTACGATAAATAATCTAAAAACTCGGTATGTTACTGACGCAAGAAATAGATAAAAACAATCTTTGAAGCGGGTTGTATATCGTGTCAAAATTTGAACTAAATCGATGCAGAACTTTTTGAGTTTTTGAAGCGTACACAAACCAACATAACATTCTTATATATATAGATAAAGAATTAAGTGTACGTACCAGTTGATCTATTCGACTTAGACACAGAACTGAAGCATCTGTCACATTAATTTCTCCAGACTTGCTGATTAAAGTGTGAGATGAACTCTCCTATCGGCTGGATAGTACTGTGAGACAAACTCATATTGACTACTTCTAAGAAACAATGATTGAATTGCTCTTTGGTTTCATGTATCATTTATCAATATATGTAAAACTTAATAGATATTATATTACTTTAAAATCCCGATATTTATTTTGAAAAATAAACTTATTTAATTTAAAAATCAGAAGTTAATAAAAAATGAATATTTTCGAAATCTGATTATTATTATTAAAATTAATTTGTATTCTGTTTATATAAAAAATAAATAAAAATATTCCTGTAGTTTATCATTATTTTTCAGTTCTATCCTCGTGTAAAGAAAGTTTCATTGAGGTTCAACAAAGTCATATCGAAAATAGCTCATTATGACTTGCACATAATAGGCGACATAATATACGCATGGTTTTATAAGCTTTAAGTAAAATAATGACATTAATTATTCAAATCCCATTATTTTGAGTGTACTACAAGCATTACTCATGTTCTTACCCAATCGCAACTCAAATGACGAATCAATTAGAAAACTTATATTATTTCCATCAGGATAGAAATAATAATAATAATAATAATAAGATTTAATGAATTTTTTTTAAACGATACAAGTTAACTATGACGTAAAGTTTTTCACCCACAAATGAAAGAATTTCAAAATCTTTTTTTTTTAAATTATCTATATTGATTTGATGATGAAAGCTGTTTTTCTCTATTTTTATAATAAACTATGGTACACGTTAGGAAAGAAAATCCGATAATAAACACTAACAACTTTAAAACTTATCCGATAAAACCCAAGTCTCCAGGGTAAAAACAGAGATAGATATTTCTTTGATAGGAGAGAGAATATACCGCAATAGTAATTCGAACTCTTTGCAGCTCCAGTCACAGTTAAATTCTCCAATACAATAGTTATTGCAATACAGTATGAACGACTTTGACATAAACAAATATATATATATATATATAAAGTCTAAATAGTAAATTGTAAACGTGCGTAAAAGTTTTATAGGAATTTCGTTTTTTCTTTTTTCTTTTTTTTTTTTATTAAACATCGTGTAGTTAGAACATGATGGAAGCTGTGATACATTTATAGTTAAAATTCTTAAATGTATTGAAGAAAAAATTAACTGGCTAATATTTATCTAATTAGTCATCATCAACATTAATGAATTTACTCGACGTTAATGATAATATATAAGGTTTTATATAATAATTTGGTGCAAAAATGTTACATGTATTTTAAGTAAAAAAATTCATGCGAATGGTAATTTATCTCTCTTTTTATTTTTTTAACTAATCGTAATGTTTATCATTGCAAAACTTTATAAACTGTTAAATACTAAATCTTTATTAACTATACAGAGTGATTCAGGAAGAAATTGAGAAACTTCGGGAGGTGAATTTACATCCGAAAATAAGAAAAAAAGTTCACATAAACATAGGTCCGGAATCGCTTCATTAACGAGTTACAGCTGGCGAAAGATTTCGTCTGGATTTCAGTTCCTCCGTTACGATGAAGCCATACACACTGAAATTTTTTCAGGCCTTAATTTACTAAATTAAGGCGTAAAATTTAGCAAATTTTATGCAAAATGAACTGAAAACTTGAATAAAACAGGTCACAGACCTATAACTACAGTAATGTTTACGATATCTGACGAAATACGCAAAAATCGGTCTCGAAAAATATGTTTCGTTTAATAGTTGACGAATTAAATTTATGATTGAATGGTTGGTAACTTAGGTCGATATTATTAAAATATTTTTACGCTATCTGTACACGCGCGCGCGCACTCGCATATAATTCATTATTTGATTGCGTAGACACAAGGAGTTCTTACCCAATACATAATAATAATAATCTAATATTAACACGGCGCCTTTACACAAAACCATTTAACGTTTGACATTAATGGAAGAGAGGTCACATCTCTCTTCCGTTAATGTCAAACTGCTTAACATAGAAAATTAAGGAAACATAACCTTCAAATAGTCACTCTGTTAGTAATACCAAATAAGAAAAAAGAACCTTAAAAAATACAACCATCACCTAAAAATATTAAGCAAGGTAGATAATTTATAAATTACTGATTTCTATATTCAGAATAACAAAATAATACAGAAAAGTCTAAAAAGATCCTTTAAAAGTCTTTTCAAAGATCTATACTAAAAATTAAATCAAGAAACTAATTATTCAAAAAAATTAAAGGATTAATCTAACCGTTATTTCAGAAAAACAAAAAATGCGGCAATGAACTGCATATACTTAACCGGCTTAGCCGGAAAATTCAAAAAATTGAAAAAGAGAGTTTTTTCAATTCAATCATTTTAAGCTCTACTGGTATCTTTATGATAAAATAATTCCTTTTTATTTAAAAACAGCAATTAAAATTATGAATTATAAATAATTTAGAAAGATAAGTTTATTTAATAAATTACGTTTTGAGTATTAAAAGTTTAACATTGTTAAATTTTTTTTTTTCATTTTGGGAGCTTCCATACTCTATGAAAAGGAGTCAGGTAAAATTAATTTTTAATAAAATAATCCCTACTGGGTGATGAAAATAAATTAAAAAAAAAAAAATAATTCTTTTAAATTGTTTATAAAATACTGCCAAACCATAGTCTATATAAAAAAAGACAATCTTCGTTTTGTGTGTGGTCTAATAACTCAAAAACTACTCAATCGATTTCGTTGAAAATTTTACAATTTATTATTATTTGTCTCGGGAGTGTTTACAAACTACAGAGTATATACGCCTCCAGAGGCGTGCCATAGGGACCCCGTCCGTAAGTAGGTCCTCTTGGCGGGTTGCCCTGGCGGGCGGTGTCTTGGAATGGAATTATCATGTGTCCAAAACTGTTTAGTATACCTCTTGTGTAAAAATATTTTTCTTTAAATGACGAAAATTGATATAACGGAAGTTAAATTAGAAATTTAACTCTAGAAATTGATATTAACGGATCGGGATTTTCCGCTAATGATCGGTACACTCCGTTGCCTACTTTTTGGTTATATTTCATTATTTGTTTTAATTATGTGATTCAATCATATAAGTAAAAAATATAAAACATAATATAGAAAGTATACACCTGACTACTACGAGGCATGTACTAACGAACACGGGATTATCCGCTAGTGATCGGTACATTCCCGTGCTAAGCTAACACAAACACAGACAGACACAGATAAAAATACCCTTTAGTAGGGCAGGATTTATAAGGTTTTTTTTTTATGATTTATATAGTAGTGAGGTCGGTGAGATTAGAACCATGATAAACATTCCGGGATTCCAAAGAAGAAAGAAGAATATTGAAAGTGAAGTAATATTGGATAATTTACTGTATTCGTAATATTCCCCGTTTCATTGCTTTCGTAAGTTAAAATAATGTAAAAAAGCGTAAATAACAGTTATATATAAAATAAAACTTTTATAGTTTAAAAATAACAATGCATCCAAAACGAAAAAACATTGGTTGACATACAATTCGAGCCAAGAGAATACAGAAGAAATGAAAAGAGAAAGAAACAACAGCACAACGAAATGATATGCACAGTTACGGGCTACAGTATCAACATAATGGGAAAATGATCAATAACATCAACTGGTAACACTTTATCATATCCCATGGTTTTGAAATTGAATATAGCTTGCATCCGATTCAAATGATTACAGTTTCCAATTAAACTAGCTTTTGCAATAACGATAAACAAATCACAAAGCCAAACGTTGCAAATATGAGGAGTGAATTTGAAAAATCCATGTTTTTCTCATGGTCACAATTATATGTAGCATGCTAACCTAACGAGTCGTTATGTATGCGTCAAATGGAATCACCAAAAACATCTTTATCTAATGCACTGCAATGATTTTGATTTGTTTAATTGAAATGATATTGTATACTTTGTTATTTTCGTAATATAATTTGTCAAATACAATACAACATTTATGTAATTTATACACTCAAATTTATCAATAACGAGGCATTGACAGGTCTGTTAGTTCTAAATAAACAAACTTTTAATTTTATAGACGGGGGTGAAAAGCCCACCGGGCTAATCTAGTGGTTAACGCGACATCGCAAATCAGCTGATTTCGAAGTCGAGAGTTCTAAGGTTCAAATCCTATAAAGGTAGTTACTTTTATACGGATTTAAAAACTAGCTCGTGGATACATCGGTATCCACGATCACTTTGGTGGTTGGGTTTCAATTCAATTAATCTCATTTCTCAGGAGCGGTTGACCTGAGATTGTACAAGACTACACTTCATTCGCATTCATACATATCATCCTCTGAAGTAATAACTTACAATATTATGGTGATTCCGGAGGCTAAACAGAAAAGAGAGTGGCAGGTGGAATACTTTCGCCTACTTTTTTTTTTTTATATTAAAGAGTACACGGATAACTACTATATTAAAGAGTACACGGATAACTTATAGGTAACTACATAGGTAACTTGCGAGATAGATCTAAATTTAAAACACATTTTAAAAGGATCTTTGTTACTGCAGATCATTGGGGTAGAATGGGCAATCAATTTTTTTTTAGTGGTTTGAAGGGCTATTTTTTTTCCTTAATGTGTACATTACAATCTAATCAAATAGTAAACAATAAGCAATCTCTTTTCGTCCAATGCCAACATATGTACAGCTCATTGAGCTTGAAGGCCTATTGATTTAGAAAATATATATTCAAAAATTTTCATTCAACTCCTTTTCTGCTGTAAGATATAGCTAAAAAAGACAAATATAAGATGTCATTTTTTGAGGAGGGAGTTTTTGGTGATTTGTGTTCTCGATTAAAAGAACTTTGTACGAAAGATTTTTTTTTAAAGTTCCGGAATAAAGATTTGAAATTTTATTTTTGCCAAAACACTCCTACCGCTTTAAAAAAAAATTTGAATACATTATTTCCTCCTGAAAATATTACCTGTTTACCAAGTTTTAAGAAAATCGATCAGTAGGGTCCAGAGTTAGAAGAACAAATATAGGCCAATGTACACATTTCTCACAAACGTTCGTCTGAGAAAATTAGATTTTTTGAACTTATTTTTTTTTCTTTTGTAGGAGTGAAGACTGCTAAAGCGTTATTATCGTCCGGATTAAATTTAAATAGTTAATAAACAATATTTTAAAAAAAAACTAAAACTAAAATATAAAAACAAAAAAAAGTAAAAACTTAAAATATAACTTCACTAAAAACTTACAACTAATATCACAATGGAAAGGATGTTAAAATGTTAAAAACTAAAACTGAATTAAAATTAAACATGTTGACTATAACCTAAAGCTAATATCACAGATAAGATACGATCTAAAATATAAAATTAACACAAGGTAAATCTTAAAACTAATATCACAGTCACAATCTTAAAAAATAAAATAAAATAAAACAAAATTTGCAACTAAAATATAACATCTTAAAAATCCGTAAGGGGTGTAAAAGGCCTCTTACCGGATAACAAAAAACATATGTAAAAGTTAAAAATCCGTAAGAGATGTAAAAGGCCCCTTAATGGATAACAAAAAAACATATGTAAAAGTTAAAAATCCGTAAGGGATGTAAAAAGCCCCTTAACGGATAACAAAAAAAAAAAACTATGTAAATCTTAAATTTTATTAAAAATATTTACACGTCGCAGGAATCCGAGTACCCTATCTAGCATAGTATTGTCATTTCTTAGGATATGCCGGCCTCCGTAGCCGAGTGGTAGCGTCTCGGCCTTTCATCTGGAGGTCCCGGGTTCGAATCCCGGTAAGGCATGGCATTTTTCACACACGCTACAATTCGTTCATCTCATCCTCTGAAGATATAATCTAACGGTGGTTCCGGAGGTTTAAAAAAAAAAAAAATTCTTAGGATACGGCGAATATTCTCAGGTAATTTAAATTTGCGACGTAAGGCCGCATTACATATGCAATCTGTCAAGATATGACGCACGGTTAGTCAGCAGGATTTTTTGAACTGGAAGCACTAGAATAAAAAAAAGTTTTTGCAGATTATTTACAAATTATTTAAATATAATTTTCAGTAATCCTTTTTAAAGGTGTCTTTGAGGCACAAAACTTAAAAAAGACCCATTTTTTAGAATTTTTTTTTTACCTTTCTTTATGGCGCTATATTTCACTACAGCCAACAAAGTAGACAAAAAAAGGAACGTAAAATATAGAATCAAATTTTCAGTTAATTAGTCGATTTAAAAGCGGAAAGTATAAAATTCAACAGAAGATATTTAAAAAAAATAACATATTCATAAGAAAAACTTTGAAAAATTCTATGATCACAAACGATCCTAATGAGTACAACGAATTAGATGATAAAATCTATCTCACACGCAGCCGTAGTAACAGAAAATAATTCCAATTCGCTACCACCTATGGCCGGCCTCCGTGGATCAAGTGGTAACATCTCGGCCTTTCATCCGAAGGTCTCGGGTTCGAATCCCGGTCAGGTATGGCATTTTTCACACAACACGTTACAATTCATTCATCTCATCCTCTGAAGATATACCTTAAAGGTGGTTCCGGAGATTGAACAAATAAACAAAAAAAAAAAAAAAAAAACAATGCTACCTGTTAATCGACTATATCGGCTACCGGTTAATCAACCTTTTTCAGCTGGTTCAATTCAATAATATAAAAACGTACAAAATATTTTCCTTATCCTAATTTAGGTTATCCTAAGCACTTTTACATAATTTTATGTATTTTTTTTTTTAAAGTAAAGATGGATTAATAATAACATAATTAAAGAATAAATAAGAATCATTTAAACAAATTTTAAATCTACAACTAGAAGCGCAATTCAACAGTTAAACAATTATAAATATTGTTAGTAATAAATATAAACGAACATAAAAAAAAATATTATGAAAAAAAATAAGGCACTTATAAAAAAGTATAAAATATTGAATTAAAAAAAAAAAACAATATAAAAACCTCGCCTCTTCAAGCCAATGCAGAAGGCAGTGATTTTGGACACGTGCGCATTGATGAGGAAGTATATAACCTCCGGTCTTGATGGATGATGACTGACGTGTTCCATATGCGGTTGCCACAGAAGAAGCTGTGTCTGCATAATTGTGTTAAAGTGAGTGTTAAAAATGCCTGTGTTAATGTGTTAAAAAAAAGTGTTAAATGCCTGTGTTAAAAATTGTGTTAATGTGAGTGTTATAAAATAACTGTGTTAAAATAAAATAGTTTTAATCCTTTGCCTTGCCTCTTTGAGGCTGGCAGGTATATTTTCTGGTTGAAGTAGACTGTGAAGTAATAATAATAATAGTAAATACATAATAATGATAATAATAATAAATAAATAATAATAATGGCCGCACCTTGCGACATTTTGACTGACAGAACATGCTTTTATGGAATCTTCTACTTCCACAACTTCTATAGCAGAGAGTCCACGTAAACTCTTGGAAAAACTCTTTGTTTGCCAGCGAAGAGGAGGAAAAGTGTAGAGTTCAGCGATAAGGAAGGGTGCACAGATCTGGAAAAGAAGAAGTAAACTATTAAGTTTCGACAAAGAATAGTGAATCAATATCAAAGTATTTTATTTGGTTATCAAGAGGAAAGAAGGCGATTTACCGAAAATTAGCCCTTTCGTAAAAGCTCCTAGGATTACGGAACCTGCTGGAGGACCGGTTAAAGAGTAAAGAAAAAATGGTTGGACTGTTTGAAGAAAGTGAAACGACGTTCAGACGTTACGGCTACTCAAAACCAAAATGATCGGAGTCTTGACCATTGAGGTTGCTCCTCATAGTACCTTGAATACTTCAAAGAGTGTAGTCATGTACAGGGATTTGTTAAACTGTAAGGAAGAGGAAATTGTAGATGAACTTCAGGAATAAAGAATTGTTGCGTGTTTTCGCTTCAACACACGACGCAAAGGAAAATTCTATCCTCTGTGTCAAACGTGATTTTCAGTAAACCAAAATGTCCTGAGAAGATTTTGAAAAGCCAGATTTCACAGGTCGGATGTACGACCGTTTATCCCAAATCCTTTGCGCTGCTTAGATGTCAGAGTTTCGGACACACAGCAGCAAGTTGTATGAGGAAGCAAATCTGTGTACATGAAGAACCATTACATCCTGACGACCAATGTAGGGATCCTCCTGTCTGTGTCAACTGTCGTGGGCACCACTCGGCAAGGTCTAGGAATTGTCCTATTTACAAACAAGAGGTTGCTGTAGAAGAGATCAAGGCAACACAGAAGGTCAGTTACATTAACGCAACGAAAATTGTGCTTGGCAGAACGCCAAAGATCGCTCATAAGAACAAGTTGCGGCAGCTTTTATAGCTTCCTTTAAATCAGTGGATTTACTCACAGAATTGGCATCAGCTCTGTCTAAGATAGTCGAACCTATCATTAATGACGAAATGAAGAGTCAACCATCCAGGAAAGGTAGTCCTAAATCAACAACAATGAAAGGAGAAGCTTCCAAAGAAAAATATTCTGTGTAACCTAGCACTGAGTGAAGACTCAATGCTATAAAACAGTGGAAAAAAGAATGAAAATGACATTGCAACCCAGAAGAAATTCGAATCAAAAGCAGTACATGTAAAAATACAAATTGACAAAATGCCCATTAAGGCCTCTGTGAAACCAGTAAGTTAGCTTTTAGAAAAAGAGAACTTTGAAGTCCAATAATAGTCCTCCGAAGGCATGGAGCCTTTGAACTAAAGAGCAAGCACTTCAGCCGCGCCTCATGCGGGAAGTGCATCAAGTCTTGACTCAAATTCACTGCTGAGCACACCATCAGAGCCAATATATCTGATGCCGGAAGCAAAAGATTCTCCGTGATTTACTGTGGAGGATCAGAGGATTCCTTTTCCAAGATCACTGACTGGAGTTTGATAAGGATCTTCAGGAAAATGGAAACAAGAACAAAGAAAGAATGGCCTAAGGGCAAACCTAGACGACAGCACTACAGAATGAGAAAGTTTCTATGGTCTGTTAGAAATTTTACAATGAAAAGCGTTTGAATGTTTTGACAATATTTCGTTGAAAATGGTTTGTGTTTTTAAGTGGTTTTAGCGGGTTTTAAGTTTTAAGTGGCAAGGGCCCTTTACAATCTTGTCATTTTCTATTAATTTGGGTTTTTAATATCCCCTGATAGTCTATTTTTGGATGATCTGTTATGACAAAACTAATTTTCCGATTACGTTGCTTTTTTTTATCGGGATAGGAAAGAAATATTTTCCTTTTTTCTTGACGTGGAAAGGAGCTAAGACGAAGACATTTTGTGTTACGCAACATTGAAGGAGCAGTATTACTTCTGCTCAACAGAAAAATCTAATATATATGTATATATATATATATATATATATATAAATAATTTTTTGGTTTTCTCCTTTTAGCAAGATATTTGCGTGTTAAAAAAAATGTATATATTTTTATTTTTTTTTAATTTTTAACAAAGAAACTAAAATACAACTGACATTTATAAATACTATATTTCATATAATTATTAGGATATAATGCAACCAATAGAAATAAATTCTGAATATAAATATATTTTTTTTTTATCTATTACTTTTATGTTTATTTACAACAACAGTAAACGGCTGAGTTATAAAACAAAGCTAGAATTCTGCAAAAGCGAGTGTTTGAAATATATTTACAATTTCAACAATATATATGACTGTAAATGGCAGGCATGCATGTCATGTGTGAAGTGGTATGTTGAAGAGGTAGAGATTACAAATGAGGTAGGCTAAGTGTATTATATATATATATATATATATGGTGTGGTATGAGGTGTATATATCACTGATAGTTTGGCTTGGTGGAAAGAGGGTAGAGGTACACAAGTAACATTCCATTCAACTTTTCTACTTCTTGAGCTTTAACTCATTTTCTTTTAAGCTCACTCCAACGCAACGTCGTTTTTTCTTTCTGTCTTTTTATTTTCAAAGAAGTGAATGCTTTTCACAACCTAACGTTTTTTAAATTTCACCTATAATACAACAAATTTTCTTTTTATTTTAACTTGTCTAAATGTTATTTTCATTTTACCAATTGTTTGATAAAAAAGACGTAATTTCAATTGAAATTTAACTAAAAATGTTTACATTTAACAATAACATTACGGTTTAATAATTTTTAAATGTAAATAAATTATATTTCCATTCATTTTTTTCACAGCAAATATGTTTTATTCAAAAATGTATAATGTTAACGTAAATAAAATTTGATGTGGACAAACCATGACTTCTTTATACGCCAATTAAATTATACAGGGTGTCCCATATAAAACGCAACCCATCAATCACTCATCCATGAAATTTCAAAAGTCAAGCTTACTCCCCTAC
>JAAAKQ030077171.1:0-15199 GCA_010016005.3 Zanna intricata | reverse complement strand
TCTTTCAGACGACTCCCGGTAAAGCCCTTATGGGCTAGGAACGGGAGGGGTGGTGTGGCGGCCGGAATCGTCACTTGATGGGTGTCTTCCCCTACGGGGGTTGGGATGTTAATTAGTCAAAGTTAGCGAGCGTGGGTTAAATTTAGTTAGATTATATTTATAATTTCTTTGCAAATACCTACAGTACCCACTGATTTGAAACTAATTCTGTCTCTATTGTACTTTCTTTTTGAAAATGAGAACTCTTCTATTTCTACCGTCATTTGTGGACCACCTACCTTTATTTGGTTTTTTAATAAGTGATCAGCACAAACATCTCTATCAGGTACATTTCCAATCCGTTATTGCTTCATTTGACATTAACTCCACATTAGCTCGCTTCACTCGCTAACCTTGTATACTTAACGTTGACTAATATATTAATATGTAAAATATGTTAATAATTTTAAAATGACCGGTGTAAAACAGTATGATAGTGTGTTTTTTCTAATGTTTTATTAATAAATTATTATAACACATGCTATATTAAGTAATTTTTATGTAAAAAAATTTTTATGCGAAAAAATGGTGGGCGTAAAACGAAAAAGAATCAATTTATACCAACTGTAAAACAACAGTTAATTTTACTGATACAGATTAAAATTACTTTTTTATTACATCATCAAACTACTTAAATTTCGTACAACTTACTTTAATTTTTATTTAAAGGAAAACTCTGTAGAACTTTGTTAATTGTAGAAATGTTATTTATTACTGAATCAATTCAGAGTTTAGCTGTATACGACATAAGTAACTGAAGTAAAGAGACAAATAGGCTTATAGAAGTCATGAGTGACAGGGATTTAAACCAAGCAAAACGAAGGGCGACGTTATTCAAACTATACAGTTCCTCTTAAATCACAATGTATATTGCCAACCAAGCCAATTGAATTTCGTAGTCGTTTAATTATTGACGAAATACGGTATGTAACAGGAAATTAATTTCGGCTCCCTTTAATATTAGTACGTCTTAAATTATGTAAAATCTATCTGAAGTGGAATTTACGGAGGTAGAATAACCACTGCAGTAAGGATAATAAAGGTGAAATTCTACTTACCCTACAGTAATTGAGTAACCATTTTAGCTAATGAAGTACTTAATGGATAATATTTATTCTGTATCAATAATTTATATAACTAAATATGTTCATATTCCCTTTGATTTATTAATCACTGATTTTTTTAAAAGGATTATCCTTTTTTAAGTATGGAAGTGGGAATTCAAAACAAAAATCTATTAATAATTTGTTTATCTGACAAGTTTGTTTAGATGTAATGAAATATTTTTATAAAAGATTTTGAAATACAAATTTTTTAATTTGTGATAAAACAATGTATAGTATAATAATTAAAAAACCCACTTACCAACAATTATTCGTTCAAGCGTTTTCGGAATAGGATTCCATCATCAGGAACTTGTCATATGTATGTACATATATATAACTTGTATGTACATATACATACTTCGTTGTCATACGTAAAGTATATAAAATATAACAGTGGCCGGCCTCCATGGCGCGAGTGGTAGCTCGCGCCAACCCGGGACCTCCGGTCTTTCATCCGGAGGTCCCGGGTTCGAATCCCGGTAAGGAATGGCATTTTCACACATGCTACACATCATTCATCTTCATCCTCTGATGTAGTACTTAACTGTGGTTCCGGAGGTTAAAAAGAAGAAAAGAAAAAGTGGTCATGTGTAAACGCACAATTTTTTTTTTGACGGTGGACTTTTTTTTTACTTTTTTGACGGTGGAAACATTCATTATGAATTTCTCCACTGTTATTGTTGCATTTTAATAACGGTGGAGACATTCACCCTGACAGGACGTTAAATCTACACAATTTTAAATACTTGACAACCATTGTTATATTTTATATACTTTATATAAACAATTTTGCATATGATAGTGAAGTTTCAATTTTATTGAGAATATAATATACATTTTTAAGGTCCCGATGATGGAATCCTATTCCAAGAGCACGTGATCGAATAATTAAAAAAATATATATTTGAAAGTGGGTTTTTAACTATTATATAATCATTCCAAAGGACCGTGCTTGATAAAATTAATCTATAGTGATACTACTAAAAGTAAAAAAAAAAACAACATATAATTTGTGTGTAAGTGTGTGCGCGTGTGCGCGTGTGTATGTATGTATGTGTGTGTGTGTGTGTGTGTGGGTGTGGGTGTGTGTGTGTGTGTGTAATGTACATAGGAAAACCAAAAGCGGTTGGTCTTAGTGATGACTGTCATTAAACGAAAATAATTTCAACTAATGTTGTGACGGTCATGTTACTTAAAACATATTAGGATTCCTTTCTTCATTTCAGAGTGGTTAGTCGATTTGACTGCAGCGTTTATTGTTACAAAGTAGTTTTTGTTAATTCCTTTCAAAATTAAATTTTTCCACCTTTTTATTCACGGTATATTCTGAATACTATATCACATTCTCAGACAAAAGCTAGTATTTGTTGAAAATATTTTCTAATTGGTTAAAATTTTTATCCTGATTCGAATTATCTTATTTTCATTTGAATAAAATAGGGTTTTCTTCTTCATCGAGAAATGGGGGATGACTGTTTAAATCGATTAAATCTACTTCCCCCTTCTCTCAATTATAATTAAAATTTAATCTAGTCAAATTCTCCGATTCATCTGAAACAGCTAAACCTGCATTATATTTTGTTGCAGATAAAAATGAATAAAAGTTAAAAACTCTTTGTGTAGTTTATGATGAAATCTCTTTAAAAAATATATATATATAAATTTCACCTAAACAGAAAAAAACTGACAATAAAGGTGTTATTATTTCCTAGTATTTGTTTTTTATTCTTATTCATTGGAAAAATAATGATAAAAGATAAAAATAATGACAAAAGTTTAAAAAATTCAAAAAATAGATATTTTTTCCTTTTTCTGCTTCCCACCCCAAAATCACGTCCCAAGAAAATTGTTTGATTTGTCTACTCTTTAATATTTGTTAAATAAAAAACCCTAGAAAAAATATCCGCTGTAAAATGTACAACTAATAAAAAATTACCTAAGATTTCTTTTTTATGGGGATATAAATGAATTAAGAAGAAAATTTACTGTAATATTATCTGTTTAAATAAATAAGAAATAAGGTTTTACAAATCGATATTTTTAAACTTTGATCGGTTCCCCCACCCATATGTACCACTTCCTCTACTATTATGCTTAGAAAGACGTAAAAAAATTTAATATTAATGAATAGATAATTATTTACATTTTTGGAGAAGGGGGAATTTTGAGGCAAAATTAAAAAAAATATATTGCAAGATAAGAATGAACGTATGTACTGAACTTAATATAAAATGTGGTTGTATTAGCAAAATTTTGAGAAAATTGACTTCAAAGAAACTATATATCTCACCTCCTGAAGATCTTGACCCCCTCAAACGTATACCAACAAATTTCCAAGAAACTTTTGTATCTCTATACTTAAAAAATTACCGCCTAATTTTTTTGTTTTTTGAGATTGCTTAGTATATTTAAATAAATCTCTACCTAAGACAAAGTCTATACATTCAAGCGTTACGGCATAGTATTTCTTTAGTTACAACACCATCATTAATAAGAAATGAGACTCAAAATTGACCGATTCAAAATTCATAAGGAATTTGGATTTTACTCTGATAGATTTATTTTTAGTAATCAAATTTGACAGGTTAGGGTTAATAATAATAATAATATGATAATGCAAATACTGAATTAATCGATGGTTAAATTATGATTTGTAAAGGTGGCTTTTTAGTGGAATCTCCAAAGGCATAATATCCAACCAGCAATAATTTGGATTGTCTTATTCTAAATTTAAGATGAACGAACAGCACTAATCTAGAATATTAATAATTTATAATAGTAACTTTTTTAAACTTGATCTACTGAAACTATAGTAGTGCTATGAAAGGCTATTCCTACCATTTCATAATGAAGATCTAAAGTTCTACGTGGAATATGTGAAAGATTTCAGGAGGAGAATTTGGATGATTTTCAGTTGCTAAAGTACTTGTTAAAGGAGGTGAAACTGATGTCTCTGCTGTTAAAAAATTTTGATGTGGACGCTACATGACTTCCTTGTAGTCAATTAAACTACTAATACAATTTTTTTTTAAAATGAAAAGTATAACATTTCATCATATTTCATTAGTATCTTCCGATAATTTTTCTTTTTTTTTATTATTATTTTTGAATTATTATTATTATTATTTGTCGTAAACGTTTTTTACCCACGGGTAAATAATTATTAATAGATCAAAATATTTAAATAAAAAAAAAAAGTTATCAAATAGAGATGAAATCTGATTACAACCGATGTGTACCCTTCAAAGATCATAATATTTCATTAATGAAAGTTATATTTGATTATAACTCTGGAATCAATGAAAATAAGTACCACCAATGATAATCTTTGAAAAGCTCAAAATGAAGGCTTATTCCTGCAGTTAAAGAAAAGTTCAAAATCCAGACTTTTTGGATTTTCTGCTTTTATGAACACTTTGGTCCAGCCGATTGCAATCCAAAATGCACAACTAGATATTACAACAGTCCTAAATTCAAAATTTCAACATTCTACGGGTAATCCTTTTTGAGCTATGCGAGATACGTACATTCGTATGTACGTACGTACGTACGTATAGACGCCACGCCGAAACTAGTCAAAATTGATTCAGGGTTGGTCAAAATGGATATTTCCGTTGAAATCGGAAAAACGAAATTTTTTGCGATTACAATACTTACTGGTACTTAAATGACTTCATTGCTCTACTCTGTTATAAAGAAGAAGATTCAATCTCTTATGAAAGAATGAATGAAAACATTTCACATATAATAATATTTCTGTGGTTAATAATAATAAATCTGTGGTAATATCTCTTGGTAAATCATACCAAATTTGTTTCATAAAGATAGAAAAGAAAGAAAGCTGCTCTGGTTCGTAAAAATCACACTCTGTATTTAAACAGATATGACCAGAACAGATGTTTATTTGAATTAATGAAATTTTTATCAGATGATGACTGATCCAGTTAACCAAAAATCATATGTTTAATGGGCATCTCTTCATAGAACCTAAGAGTCGTGTAAACCTTCAAATTTAAGTAAGAATGAAAATTAGTCATGTTATTATCAGCGAGGATTTGTGTTATGAGCTGTATTGACATTAAACCGTCGTCGGTGGAATTGTGAATTCCTTTGATTCTCTGAGGAAAAATATCCAGTCAAAGTTAAAATTAATTCCTAACGGCTATTAACAGGTCCATGTCTTACAATCGAAAAAATCAAGCAGCTATGATACAGTTATGTTCTATGTAGGGGAAACCCGATCAAGGCACATTATGAGCAAAATTGTCACCTGGCTTAATTTATTTTAAACTTATAGGCATTGATGAATTAATCTATGTGTATAGGTATAATTTATCGTCAAATGAGAAGGGATTAAATACAGGACACTTGGTAGGTATTTTTTTTTTCTTTTTTTTTTTACTTCCGGAATTGCAGTTAAGTATTACATCAGAGGATGGAGATGAATGATGTGTAGCGTGTGTGAAAATATGCCATGCCTGACTGGGATTCAAACCTGGGACCTCCGGAATGAAAGGCCGAGACGCTACCACTCATGCCACGGAGGCCGGCACGACTTGGTAGGTGTGCTCTCTGAACAAAAATTTTTTATTTTGTGATGAGCTAATTAAAATTTTTTAGTGAAAGGAAATGTAAGTCTCATTATCGCCGAGAATAAGTATTGCGAAACTATGTTAATGGCGAAATATGTTAGTACAATTCATCATAGCACATCAAACTTAAACAGTTGTGTTTGCGACCGATCTGGCTTTTGGTGGCCATTAAATAGTTTTTTTAAGAGCAGACTTATTTATTTATTTAAATTTTTTTATTACATCATCCGGAAGAAATATGTTTGGAAAAATGCTAGTAAACCAATACCTACAAAAAAGAAATATAAGGGAAATAAAGAATTTTTAAATAAATTTAATAATGATAACACAGCACAATCATAAACCTTTGTTGAGTATCGTGTTTACTCGTATTTAAACGGATATTCTAATTTCCTTCCTGCACATAAATTAATTAACATCTTAAAATATAAACAACATAAAATGTGCCTAAAAAATTAATTATCATATTTTGTAAGTTTTCTTCAGAATGTTTAAGTGTAAACTTTTCCAAGTAACTTTTAGTTTTTATGCTATAATATTTTTAATTAGAAATAAACAAAAACTTACTACTTTATCTAGTTAACCAAGATATAAAAGTTTCATCAACGTCTGAGACGTAAGTAAGAAAGAATATAAAGGAAAATTTCTATTAAAAGGCTTTACTGACAAAAATATTTAATAAATCACTTAATTTTGTATTTTATACAAAGGGTTAATTACTAAAAAAAAAAAGAAGAAAAGTGTAGTAAACAATTTTAAGTCTTGTCTTAGGTTAGTTTCCTGTCTCATGATCTGAAATCATCATCTACTACAAAATCAATAGATGTTCTTTAGTAACTAATTTTAAAAAAAATTATTTGAAAATTAATTAATTAGTAATGAACTGTATTCTTTCAGCGAGTATGAAAGCACATTTTAAGGATTTTACATTGTTGAAAAAAAGTTAATAGGGAAGTTAACAAACTGATTACTTTCGTGTTATGAAAATACTATAACAGGTATATATATATATATATATATATATATATATATATACATATGGTCTTGATAATCGCACGAATATCAGGAACGGTAAAAATTTTATAAATGGCTAGTAAAAAATGTAATAAAATTTTTTTTTAAATATTTTTATATTAATTATTCAAATAATTTTGGTTGTTAGATCATTATTGCTTGATTTTATATACGATTTCTTCATAATTATTTTACTTCAAGATATTGGAAGTTCAGAAAAGGAGTATTAAAAAAATAAAGAAGAATCTTCTTTTTTTTATTTCCCACTGTTATTTAACAAACTTTCGACTCGGCGGGAATAATATCAGAGTTATACAATTATAAGTATCAAAGTATGGGAAGTGTTAATGATATATCAATGTGGGTATAAAATTGGACTGCTTATAGTGAATACGAAACAAACTATAAAACGGTTTTAATGAAATAACTAAACATTAAATGGACTTACTGTTCTACCTGAAATCATGAAGAAAGTCACTGTATGTGACTTTTATGGGAAAAGTTGATTGCTTTTAATCCTTTTTTTTATGGTACTGACAAGAGCTAGTAGTAGCAACAAATTTCAAACTATATGTTGAATAAAGTTGTTAACTAACGACTTGATGAAGGAATCTTAAAAATAAGGGGCCAAATTTTATTACTAATAAACGTGTTTAATTCAAAGAAGATGTATCTATTAATAATTAAAAACAGTTTTGACGAAAGTTTGCGTAATGATTTAGACACCAAATCCTAAACGCACAATGATTCTAACCGGAAATTTAAAAGAAAGTTAGAGTAGGTAAGGAGATAGAAAGTTTATTATTAGTTAACATAAAGACCACAAAAAATAGGGGAAAGCAAATATATACTAAAGAAGAATGTAATTTGAAGGTAATGAACCCCAAGAAAAATGAAATCCCAAATAAATTTATGTGGTATCAAGATATTAAAGGCAAAGATATTAAGTTAATTATACAATAAAGATATTAAATTAATTATACATTATTTGATTATCAAATAAAATCCTATTTAATTATAAAAAAAATATAAATATTGAAGCAATTATTTCTTAAAATGTAAAACCTTAACCTGTTTAACGCTTAGGACGAGATGATTATACAAGGACAATTGACTTTTAATCACCGTGTGTGACAGAAGTAATTTAAACAGTTTTTGAATAGAAAACACTTTGATTTTATCAGTAAAGGATTGATGAAACATAGATTAAACGTTTTGAAAATAGATGCTAGAATTAGGTATAAATTCATCATTTGTACCGCATCCATTAGTTTATTCATTGACAATTTTCCAATTACAAAGTTAGAATGAATTTATAGTGAATATATTTTAAGCAAAAAATATCAATTTTTATCAGAATTTTTAAAAAATTTTACCTTGGTATAATACTGGAAAATGGCACCGGAAATGTTTGCGTTTTGTTTACAGTTTAAAAAGATTTTAAATGTACTTTGGAAAGCTTCAAGAAGAATACAATGAAACAGGTTTAAATATAAACTTTAGGACGGTAATACCTGGGTTTAAGGATGATACCAATAAATGGTAAACAATGGGTAGAAAGAGATACCACCTACAAGTAAGCCAAAGTAATTGAAAATACTATTTAATAGAGATAAGAAAGTAGTCATGATAAAATAATAAGTTGAAAAACTCAGAGATGGAAGGTAATTAAAACCTCAGTTTTATTTTCTGGGATAAAAAAAAGAAAAAGGGTATCTTCTGATAAAGGTTCACAGTGTAATAAATTTATTTAGCAGAAGGATTGTTTGTTAAACAAATGATACGATCTAAACTTTCTGGGATAAAAATAGATATCTTCAGAATAAGAACGAAAAGATGACGCTACAGAGTTATAAACATCATTGGAAAGCAAATAAAAAATCTGATGCAGATACCACATACTTCCTTGTACGCCTATTAAATTACGCATTTTTTTTTTTTTTTTTAATTGAAAGTATATAAAATTTTATTGTATTAATATCTTCTGACATTTTTTAATTTTTTTATTGTTATAATGAAATGAGACTTAACGAGAGATCTGTACTATACTCAGCGGCTCAGTATGCATTATCATACTGAGCCGCTGAATCGTCACATCCGAAAATTTTTTTTTACAATCAATCAATAAATTAATATTAATAATTATTAATAAAGCAATATATTTAAATTAAAAAAAAAGGAGATTATGTCTGATTCGAACCGATGTGCTTTCCCTTGTAAGATCCAAATATTTCATGATTAAAAATTTGTTTGGCTATAACTCTGGAAAAAATGAAATGAGTACCACTTATGATAAATCGTTGAAAAGCTCTTAATGAGGGCTTGTTACTCCTGTTATGGAAAAATCCAAAATCCGTTTTTTTTTTTTTGGAATTTGGATTTGGCTTTTTTGGACACTTCTGATTCAGTCGATTGCAATCAAAAGAGGAGGTGCTCAACCAGATACTACAACTAGCCCAAAATCCTAAATTTCAACATTCTACTGCTAATCGTTTTTAAATTATGCGAGATACATACGTATATATACGCACGCACATACGTTCGTAAGTACAGACGTCACAACGAAATTACTCAAAATGGATCCGGGGATGGTCAAAATGGATATTTCCGTTGAAATTTGTAAACCGAAATTTTTCGCAATCAATATACCTTACTTACCTTTAAAACCTTGTAAATACCTTACTTTGTACAAGGAAGTAAAAATTATTGCTGAATATAATCATAAATTATTAATTAATCATAAATCCATTAGAAAGAGTTAAGATGATTTACACATGTGAGTTAAAAAGATGACTCAAGGCTTTCAAGAAGATTTTGCAAGTTCTACAAAAAAAAAGAAAAAAAAACTGGGACAATCTGATGACACTTTGGAAGAACATCTGGAAAAAGCACAAAAAAATTGGAAAATTTTGAAGATAGACAAAAGCATAGCTGTATCATAAGAAGTGACAGTATTTGTAACATCTGGAACTATTCTACATAAATAATTGCTTTCTTCAGAAAGATGGTAAATATCGTCATTGTAATTTTAAAATGTCTCCCATTATTTTCAAGCCGATTGGTCAAAATTTTAAGTAAATAAATTTTAAAAATTATGTATTACGTTATTACTTTTTTAAATAAATTACTACAAAAAAAGTTTAGGGTATTTTAAAATTGAGCAAAGTTTACCAAGATATGAGGTTATCAAAATGAAATTTATTTTAACAATTTAAACGAATTTTAAAATGAAAGAAAATAATTCTTTAAAAAATTATTTTCTATAGAAATATGATACCTTTTGTTTATTGACTACCGAGAATCTAAGTATCTTTATACTGAAAAATAATTTTATTTTCTAAATTTATTTTTTTGATGGTATAAATCAACAATACTTAGTTGGGTCAGTTTATGTAGATAAGTAATTGCAACTCATTATTAATTACATAAAAATTTACAAAAAATACATTTGAATCAATTATTCAAACGTAGTTTACACGATCAAAGTATTCTACTTTAACCATTATAACCATTTTATTAATGGTTGAGGTTGTAAGCAAGTAGTTTTGTAATTAAGATTTGTTTTTACAAATTGATTCACTAAAATAAAAATAAAAATTTTTTTATATCATTCTTTTAATCGTAGCTGTTAAATAAATCACATCTGACTAAATGAACGGGTTACACAAATTACAGTGGTTAAAATTCTACCAGCTCATTTTTTCTGGCCTTCCATTCTTTATTATTTTTGGTTGCTTTTTTTTTTTTAATTTATTAATTTATATTTTAGTTTATTTTAACAACATTTCAACCAACTTATACTATTGAAAAATTTATTAAGCAAAGATTCTGTTTATTCTAGTTTTTACGCATGACGGAACGGATAAGGTATATGGTATATGGATTTGGGGAAAGAGGATGTGTTTGTGTGTGCGTGTGTGTGTGTGTGTATGTGTGTATGTCTGTTTTCATTTTCCTCAAAACTTACTGGACCGATTTCTGTTACATAGATATCACTTCAGAGCTGGTTCTTAGATATGTTTTACGGTTATAAGCCAGCAGAAGGCGCTGCAGTAGATGTGTTTCTCTAAAACGGTTAGGTCGATTTTGATGCAGATTTTTGCATTACATAGGTATAAACTCAGAGCAGATATCAACTCTTAAATTAGTTTTAAGATTATAAGCCGCCAGGGTACGCTTCAGTACATATGTTTCTTCAAAACGACTTTTGAATATTTTTAAGTCTTTCTAACTCCAACAAGGCTACATTACTGTGTGGATTATTGAATAATTTACGCTGATCAAGTACACTAATCGTTTATCATAATCAGCCTACAAAGTCCAACTATTAGGCACAGGCCTACTACTCTTTAAAAAGTAATAAATAAAAAAATAAAATTTAAAAAACCCACGACGAGAAAACCTTAAAAAACGTGAAATAATTAAAGAACTGTATTTTTGCCTTATAATCCTCTGTGACGTTGTGATATTGTTTTTAAGACAATAAAATTTAAGATTTTGATTGACCATCTTGCGTGACCAGTAAAATGCAAACTACTCAGTAAAGGGAGTTGGAGATGACTATGGGCTGAGAGGAGGCCATCCAATAAGAAAAACTCTGATGTGGACACCACATGAATTCCTTGTTTGCCAATGAAATTACATAAACACATTTTTTGTTACCCTTCATTTAAAGTTATTTCATTTGAAAGTGAGATATGATCCTCCAATTCTATAAAAAAGACTTTCTTTTTCATATTGTTTTTGTTATTATGAAATTATTATTTGTTGTGAAAATGTTTTTACAATTGCAGGTTAACAAATATTAATACTTCAATATATTGAAAAAAAAAACAAAATTAAAAAAAGGAACTGGAGTAGAATTAGAACTGATATGCCTTCCCTTGTTCCATTCTTAAAGTTTTATTTGGCTATAATTCGGAAACCAATGCAAATAAGTACCATTTATGATATATCGTTGTAAAGCTGTCAATGAGTGCTTATTAACTTCATTTAAGAAAAAAGTCCAAAATCCAATTTTTCTGGATTTTGTACTTTTTTGGACACATTTCGTCCAGATGATTGATTGCAATCAAAAGAGGAGGTGCACAACTACATGTTACAACAGTCCTAAATCCAAAATTTCGACATCCTACGGCTAATTGTTTGAAAGTTATGCGAGATAGATATGTACAGATGTTACGATTTAACTAGTCAAAATGGATTCCGGGATGGTCAAAATGAATATTTCCGTTGAAATCTGAAAACCAAAATTTTTTGTGATCTCTGTCTCTTCCTTTATTTCGTACAAGGAAATAAAAAGTGATTATTTATTTGTCATCAACTTAATAAAAATATCAAGTCAGTATATTGTGGTTACCAATTTTTCATGAAAAATGAGAATTTAGTATATTGAAATAATTTCAGTAGTCATTTATATAATAACATAATGATAGTTAACCTAATAAAATGATACAAGCTTGTAACATTTTTTATGAGATTGGACAGATTGGTCAGAGAATCAGTGTTGTTTACTTCTACCGAATAAGTAAAACATTCGCACGTTGTACGAAGATAATGATAAGAGAATTTTGTTAAATTAATATTCCTGAAGCAATATAATACTCTTAATACTCAGCTTCTTCTGCAGTAATACTGATACCCTTTTAGTTGAGAGAGAATAAAAAAAACATTACATGCCATAAAAACTATCAACTTTTCTTTCAAGGATAGTTCCTATGAAACTAGTTTTCTTTTCTATAAGAAAATGAGATTAAAAATCTTATTATAGAGAAAAATATTTTTCATTTTTGCAAAAAAACAAAATTACAAACGTGTTCATTGAAAATTTCTACGAACTTGATAGAAATATTACGTAAATGATAAAATACATGCAACTGAATTGAATAACCAATCACATGACTCTGTTTTGAAATAACATGTAAATTAATTTGAATCAAAGGATGTAACCTATTCATAAATGAATCAGTTTGCTACTGTGATTTCCTAACTACCCATATTTACTTATGTAGAACTATGTATTTTGTAAGATATGCAATTAATTAGTTTTTGTACATGGTAAAGGCATTGTAATTGTAAAGGTCATTGTACATTGTACAGGTTAACAATTACATTTTTAACTAGTTATTATGAACACTAGTTTTTATAGTCTAGTCACACTAGTTTATACTAGTGTATTTCTATATACACTAGCTTATATTTATAGTCGACTTTCGAGGCGTGAGTGGTAGCGACTTGGCCTTTCATCCAGAGGTACCGTGTTCGAATCCCGGTAAGGCATGGCATTTTCAAACATGCTACAAATTATTCACTTCATCCTCTGGTCCTGGAGGTAAAAAAAAAAAAAATAAATAAAAAGATGTAAGAGTGATTCAAAATTTATTTGCAGTACATGTAGGGCTGATTTGGGCATTAACATTAGCAAGAAAACATTAACATTAACAAGAAAATTCTTATAAACATATATTTCCTAAACGCTTTATTTTCGAGTTACAATTTGTGAAATAATTTGCTAAAATTTCTACCTCAAGAATAAAATGCAGCCATACCGAGATATTTGTGACTCAAATTTAGAGATAAATTTGTCGACTTTATGTTTTTTTTTATTTTATTGAAGTATCTAATAAAATATAATCCATAATTGTAAATTCCAGTAGTTTTCGAGATAATTCAGCCAAAAAATTATATTTATATCAAGGTTTTAGATTAAATTAAAAATTTTTTTTTTAAATTTATCTTAAGATCGTAAAACAGATAAAAATGTTCGAAATCGGATATTAATTCAACTACTGCAGATAAAGTTCTGAGAGCTATAATCTTTTCAGATTTTTAGGTCAAAACACATAAATCTACAAAAATGTTTGCCCTTAAAGCAAATATGTTTTTTCAATATTAAAAAATTCCTTGTCTTAATATAGGAATGATAGATAAAATAACAATCTGAGTTTACGTGTAGACTCCAATTTTGATTGGAAAAATCATATAACCCATAGCAAGAATAAATTACTTAGGTATTCAAGATTGTTATACCTGTACGATCAAGCCAATGTGTAATGCAGATGTACTAAGGAAATTATATACTTTGGTTCAAACAATTTGAAGCGGTATTTATTTTACAACACTCAAATCATTCGTTACACGATAAAAATTATTTTTTCGAATTATAGCAAATAAAAGCAGACTAGAAGTTCAAATGAAAGAAGAATACAAAAACTTACAAAGATTGATCTTAGAAACAAATTGGAACTCTTTGTATTTAAACCTCACTCTTTTTCTCTTTAGCCTCCGGAACCACCGTAAGTTATTACTTCAGAGGATGATATTTATGAGTGTAAATAAAGTGTAGTCTTGTACAGTTTCAGGTCAACTATTCCCGAAGTATATGGTTAATTGAAATCCAACCACCAGACAACAGCGGTATCCACTATCTAGTACTTGAATATGTATAAAAGTAACTGCCGCTAGGTTTGATCTTAGAACTCTTGACTTCGAAATCAGCTGATTTGCGATGACGAGTTTAACCACTACACCGATTCGGTGGGTTCCTATATCTAAACCTAGACTGATAATTTTCAATATGTTTTACATATAAAAGGCACAAAATTTTTTTATCATATTACCAGAAGCCATAATAACATTAAAAATTAAAATAAAGTGTTTGAAAGCTTCTATTTTTATAATACTTTGGTCTAGTCTCAATTCATTTACCTTTTCGTTAGTATCGTGAGTTTCTTTACCATGATTTATTTGTTATTGTACTACTGGAATTATCATCAAGTTAAAAATTTATAATCTACGTAATTACAGCAATATATATCTATTGATAAAAATAATAATATTGTACCGATAAGGTAAGATCATATTGATATATGTAAAGTACATTAGTTTTAATGAAATAATGTTTTGGTTCGGCCACAATTCCAACTCAATGAATTTATTATTTATTAAGTAATATATGTATCAGTGTTTACATGCTCAGGCCTAGGAATGTATTTTATTAATCTCTAAATGTAAAATTGTTTGTAAAATATTTTAAAATGCTATGAGACTAATAAAGATTAAATAAATGAAAAATTGGCCTCTAAATTCTTCTTTCTTGGATACAGTTCGTTTCTTAACATAGTTTCTGAAGATTAATGTCTCAAATCAGACTCAATGTAATGTACGAGGCATATTCATAAAGTAAAGGTCGTTTGGGTATTAAAAAAAATTAACTCGTAAGGAAAGGTTTTTACTTACAGTTTTAGTTTACTAGATATCTATTTACCTTTTCCACCTAATTGCCATTCAGTTCTAAATACTTCTCGTAACATAGCACACGTTTCTTTAATCCCTTTGCATAGAAGTTTGCCGCCTGAGAATTGAACTACTTGACATGCCAGTCTTGAGTTCCTCGTCGTTTTCAAACCGTTATCAATCAAGCCACTTTTTTAAATGTAAGAAGAATAC
>JAAAKQ030077149.1:0-15199 GCA_010016005.3 Zanna intricata | reverse complement strand
AGGTCGACCACTCCTGAGAAGTGTGGTTAATTGAAACCCAACCACCAAAGAACACTGGTATCCACCATCTAGTATTCTAATCCGTATAAAAATTTTATCTTTACTAGGATTTGAACCTTAGGACTCTCGACTTCGAAATCAGCTGATTTGCGATGTCGTGTTAACCACTAGACCAACCCGTTGGGTTACTTCTTCCTTCCCACTGAGCACCTGTCACGTATATATCAACAGCATTCCAAGCATGTGGTGAACGAAGCATGTGTTGGATCAAATCATCAGGTGTAACTTCTGACAGGCCCGCTCTCGTGCGGATGTCCTCCCAGGCAGGACTGTCAAAAAGTTTTTACTCAGAAGTGTCCACAAAGTATGGAAAAAAACACAATCTTGGGACACCCTTCTGCCTATTTATGCGGATAGCTTCCGAAAGTACCATGGCCGGATAAGGCCTGTGTGAGGAATTCAACTTCTCGTGCCTCCTATCACACCAAGCGTCAAGATCTGTGATGAACTCTTTGTCCACCATGCTTTATCACCTACCGCCCATCTATTTCTCCAATTGTGTCAGAGTGCAGATTAGGCCTCTGTTCTATCTTTCCTCCGTACCGGTCGCACCTCTTTCCTATAAGTAGATCTATTGGTGGCACCAAAGACAGCACACAACCGCGTCATAAGACACCGTACTCCCAGCAGAGATCTTCTATGCACAGATTGTAAAGCTAGAAAATTTCTTTTCCTCAATATCGTCTTTCGCCAAACTGGGCCGCGTATCACATAATAGATAAGACTGATGAAACTATTAGTCTTCGCTTAGCCGGGCGAGGGTATGTGACCCTAGTGGACATAAGCAGCTAGAGCGATTTAAGAGCTGTATCAGCTCTTCCGATCACATATCTAATATCCTCACTAAATAATAATGAGAGGTCAATCACAACTCCGCCAGGTCGTCAGCGTATGCCATGATCTCAGTGCTGACGGGCAGATCGAGTCTCAACTCGATTTACAACCAACTAAAGTTTACACAACATCGACATCTCAACTCGGTTTATACTGCATCATAAACAATAGTAGACCACAGGAACGGGCCGAGTACAGAGACCTGCAGAATTCCGTTCGATTATAATTGTTTCTTGTGATTTTTTTCCTAATGTTGTACACATTGACGTATGCAGAAACTGATAAAAGATGTAATATTATTTATTGTGGTCTGTGCATTTTCATATTGAAGACTTTAATAAATTAAGTCAACCAAATGCTAAATGATTGTATTCAATATAGCATCCAGCCTTGATTATATCATCTGTTATTGAAGATTATAATCAGCTCTTAACCAAAGAATTCAAATATAAAGCATTCCAGCAATGACTTTTCTTCTTCCTGGATTGTTATAAATAAAGGAAAACCTAGCACAAAACAAAAATGTACAGAGATATTCAGGCTGTTAAAGAAATACGAATAGATTCAAAACAGTTTATTACTTTATCAAATAGATTTGTTTATTTATGTTTCAATGATCATGAAGATATGGAAGAGAAAATGAAGGAAAAAGAAAAGACACGAAAAATTCGAAGCCTCTTTTTGTAAAGTCCTTTAGCATCAACGAATGTTTACAAATTATAGATACTGTCGCGAAAGCCAAGAAATAGCAGCCAAATAAAATTGATGTCCACAATTTACAAAATCGTCCATCATCATCGCTAAAACATAAGAGAACCGTAAATTAGTTATCATACTTACCATTTATCACATAATGGATGATTTGAACAGTTTTTAAAGGCACACATCACACGCCTGCATTAATGATAGTTAACCCGAAATATACATAAATAACCTGAAATATACAAAAGATTATGTCATAATATAAGATATGAAATTAAGAGCCGTCAAATATGTTATTTATCGATCTTCAATGCAACACAAAATACAAGTATATTGAAAATTCAGCAGTTACTAAACAATACTTGCTACTTCATGCTATTTTTTTTTTTTTTTTTTTTTTTTTTTTTTTTTTGTAGATGGCCAACTTTAAGAAAATGTTCACTGCCGCTGGTGACAAAATTTTTTAGCCGCTCAAAAAAATTCTGTAGGCATCCTTTTTGTACAAGTAATTACGAAACTGTTGACTCACGAAAGAATTATAGAGGTAATCCATGAAATGTGTCTTATATGATGAATCCCATTCCATTTAATACCTTTATATTTAACTGAATACAAGAAAAATGTATTTAAAGAAATATTTTCTGAATTTGTATAAAGATCATTAGGAAATTAAAGAAAATGAGGAAATTCCGTGTTAAGAGACGGAAGCAATTTTTCTCAAAAAATAAAATTCAACACCAATGAATAGCAACAGTAAAAGTATCCGATATTTCTAAAATGGACTCAAAATAGTTAACCGACCATCATATATCCACACGTTATCTCAGTTTCGAAACACTATCAATTTCTATCTATTATACACATCTGAAGCAACATACTTGTTTCTGCTGATCGAAATTATGTTGGAACCAAAAATCATAAATGAGGCAGTGCTTCCACATTTAGGAAATTGTGCTCAACATACTTTCATGGAGAAGTCACTATCCAAAACATGAATCGATTATGAAGCGACTGGTCAGTTTTGAAAAATGACAATAATGTCATTTTTCTATCATATATGTCATTTTTCAATTGAATAATGACATAATTGTTAGGACATTATTATCTTTTTTTGTTTATTAATAGCCATTCTATATAAAAATATTAATGAACCGATTAAGCACTGCCTTAATTCCAAGGTAGTCATCATCTAAGTTCTCTTTTGTCGCTCTCGTTTGAGTGAATGCTTGGACTACTCATGACGTCTACTGATATTCTGTTATGCTTTCTACATAACTGGCTTGTTGAAATTCGTCATATTCTTTTTGAATGTGTACGTTACTGCGAAAATTAAACTGACATGCAAAATGAGGAATACTGTGGATGAAGTTAACAGAAAGATTGATTTCTAAAATCTGTTAGACCGAATTTGTTTTGCAAAATACTATGAAGATAATTGTAAGCCTCTCTTTACTAACTTTTCTTTAACATTATGCATAATCGCTTAGAAATGTTTTTTCATGTACATATTGTTTCGTTTTAGAAGTTTCAGAAAACTGGACTGTCTTTTTTTTTAATTTATGGATCCTTGATTGATTCTTCTTTTTCCAACGATTCAATCATTCTGGTTTTTGGTCCTTCAAAATCTCCTCAAAAGAATATAGTAATTAAACTTGTATTTCTAGTTAAAAAAAAGTCGCATCTAATAAATAATCTTTCGAATCAGTAAAGTTTACATAAACATACAATGGTGTGAAAACTAGGAAGTAGGTTGAGAAGAGGAGCGGTCGACTTCTCAGGAGTGGTCGACCTGAGATTGTACAAGACTACACTTCATTCACATCATCCTCATTCATCCTCTGAAGTAATACCTTACGGTAGTTCCGGAGGCTAAACAGATAAAGAGAGGTTGAGAAGAGGAGGCCGACCTCCGTGGCCGAGTGGTAGCGTCTTGGCCTTTCATCAAGTGGTCCCGGGTTCGAATCCCGGTAAGGCAAGCCATTTTTCACACACGTTATGATTCATTCATCTCATCCTCTGAAGATATACTTAACTGTGGTTCCGGAGGTTAAAAAAAGAAAAGGTTGAGAAGAGAAGAAAATAAAAAAAATGTAGAGAATTTTCAGTTAAGGAAGAACTGACCATTACAACAAAAGGTTTCAAAGAAAATTTTATCGAATTATTATTATTAAATTTCTGATGCGATCATGACAGTAATTATTGATTGTATTACCCATGAAGTTCAATCCAGTCTTTGGGCTAATATATACATATATAACAATTTACTGAAAAGGTAATATATTTAATTAACTTCAGTCTTGAGAAGGAATTAATTAGCCTATTTGTAAAGTGTTTTAGGAAGCATCACATAATATCAAGACGAAAGACACTTATCATTTGTTTTATTTTTAAATTTTAGCAGAATGAAAAATTAAAATCACTATTTTTTTCATTTAATTTAGTTAAATAATATTTTATAATATGAATTTAATTTCCATTGTTTGCAATATAAATATGTGTCTATGTTATATAATTAAAATAATTGATTAAACTGAACAATATTGTGGTTTAATCAAAGGAAGGGAAATTTTGAATAACACTACTCACCATCCACGTTCGAGTATATTATTCCATAATGTACATATCGTCTCATTCATTAGACTAATGAACAATATTAAATATGACAAACACTACATTATCAGTCTATTATTTGTACATGCACTAATACCTTAATGGAGTTCAACAATTAAATGTTATTGAAATATATCCCATCTATCTACTTGTGCGTTTCTCTCTCTTCGTCTATCTTGAACGTTTATTGTAGTTTGTATTCAGATGATTCAATAATTATAATATAAGTCAGTCTCTAGAGAAATTAATACAATTCTCAATTTTGACTTAAGGATGTAAATGAATATTTCAAAATATTAAATCCATATATTTAATTGAAAACTGTTCGTATTCCTATTTAACGAAACAATTAATTGAATTGCCTTTTTATAGAAAAAGCTTATAATTTGAATAAATAAAATTCAGTATTATTTTCTTAATTAAAATATTCAAATTTTTTACAGAAATAATGGAATAATATCGTAATATCAACCGATTTAAGAATATAAAGAAACAAATAATACATACATAAATGAAAATACATTATTTTTTCAATCTGTAATAGCCACAACAATTAGTGGAAGTTAAAATTAAAATTTGAAAAATGATTTAATAGTACACTACTAAACGTTCACTGATTAATTCAAAATTATCTTGATGTTTGGTCATATAACAACAAATTGTATTGTACATAAAATATATTACTTTCTATTAAACCATTCTAAGAGTGGCGAAATTGAACTTAGAATGATCCAGTTTTTAACAGGTCACGGATCGTTCAACTCCCACCTATATGTCGGAAGAAGGCGCTCATCCGACGCATGCGTTTATTACTGGAACACGCAGTTTTCGGTTGTAACCGATGGGTTTCGAAAAGAGAGAGGTGTACAGAACGTAAAACACTCAAAGTCAGAAGAGGTGTTGCCGAGATAGCCTGCGGTTCTAGGAGGTAAGTGTCCCTGCTAACGGGGGTAATTCCCTATGATGATGGCGGTAAGACTTCTCTGGCAGGTGCCTCGACGACAAACAGCAACTGGGTCCCATAATACTCACGATGATGTTTAATATCAAATATGGTGAGTTCGGAATAGTGCCCGAGGTCGTTTGATGACTGTGGCGTTATCAGACCGAGGCGAAAGATGACCTCCGGTAGAGCCCATCAGGGCTAGGAACGGAGGGGGTGGCTGTGGTATCGGTAACGCTACTTGGTGGGCGTTTTTCCCCTCGGGAGGGGGGAACTCGAGAGAGAGAGTTTGGAATAGTGAGGGTGAAAAAGAATGATTTTAGTGGGTGAGAGCCAGACCCTACTGACTGCAGGCTATTCAAGCCAAAAGGCTTGCATAGAATACAAAAAATAAGTAAAACAGAAATAAAAAATAAATAAAATAAATTTTATCTTATCTATTTTTTTTTCTTCTGAAAATTCAAATATTTTGTTAGCATAGTTACCATTGTGTTAATTGATCTCAAAAAAATATTATAAAGAAAAAGCACCATACACAGTTATAGAAAGATTTAACAAAATTCCAGTAAACTTTCACGGTTATCCCGTATCGTCAGTTGGTAAATAATATATAAATATAGAGTAAACTATTTATGAAGCATCTGCTTTATACATGGTTTATTTGGTAACTTTGCATTTCACAATTATTCATTTTATATATCGGTCATTTATTTTAATTTTATTTATTAATCCTTTTTGCTTAATTGTTGTCAGGTTTAATATTCACAATTTATTTCATTTCCAGCTTGAAGTACTTGAACTTTTTAATCATTTATTTACTCCTGAAATAACAGGCTGATGAGCTCATTTACAGTTTCTTTATATGTTGGATGAATTTCGTAGAATATAAAAAATACAAAACCTGACTGAAATTTGAACTCAAAATTTCCGACTAAAAGGAATTTTTCTCGTCATTATTACAACGAATAATTACCATATTTTTCACAATATTGTTTTACTGCTGTGAAACTTGAAAACGCTCCGTTTAGTTATTAATTCATTTCGTATTCAAGTTCCAAATTTCACTTCATTGAAAGCGCAAACGCACAATTAATACTTGAAATAGTAATTTTCAATAAGTAATTTCATCTGATTTTGTAGCTGTATGAAATAACTAAATTCAAAAAACCGAAGAGTGACAAAATTAAATTAAACTTTTTCTTCTTAAGATAGATTTAAAACATCTGTGTTAGGTAACAATATAATAGTCTATGTAACATTCTGGCTAAATAAATCGTTCTTCAAGTGAGCAATAACGCCGCCTTGTGAGCGCTGGAGGCCTTCAGGGGGACGGTAGAAGATCTACAGAAAATTACAGCGTTCAGGCGATCTAGAAAGGCGATGTCTGAGTAAAAAAAGGAAAAAATTTGTTTTCCTGATATTTAAATTAAAATTAAATATTTATTAGACCAGTACAAAAAATTTTATAGAACCTATATTTTATGAAAAAAAAATGATTATTTTCAAACTACTTTAATTTTGCAACCAAGGTACATAGAGAGAATAACAAAAAAAAATTAAAGCTTGAATCCTCTACTTTTTGAAAGAATAATTTCAAATTTTTAAAACTTTTGTTCTCACTGTTTTTTTTTAAATTTATTTTGAAATCTGAAGTATGCTGTCAAAAAGAGTATTCAAGCTTTAATTTCTCTTTTTATTCGTCTCTCTAAGCACCTTGGTTGCAAAGATAAAACAGTTTGAATACAATCATCTTTTATCATAATATATAAGTGCCCCTTTAATTTTTTGTTCCAGTGTATAATGTAGCAGTAGTACGAAATAAAAAAAAAAATAAAACCGATTTATATTCTTTGTTATTTAGCCACTTTACTAACGCAACTTCGAACCTTCCTTTGTTCTGTGTAGGAGTCACAAAATGTGTTATTTTGACGACTGCTTATAATAAATATGTCAAAACCAATAAGTATTTATATAATACAAAGCATTATTATTCAATTATCAACGAATAAATGAAGAAAAAGCGAAAGTAAATGCATATACAACACAAAATAAAATTGAAGTAGAAAAAAAATCATATATTTTTAATTTTTCAACACGAAATACAAACTAACAAACTATCGGATGGATATTTTATGTTTTTATACCAATTTAATAGGCCGTTTAGTTAAGTCAAATTTTATATGACTTTAGGTTTGTGCGGGTTAAAAATCTCGATTTTTCCAATCCTGCATGAATTGACAGAATTATCGGTGCTTGTTCTAACTTGTTCAGTACGAATTCTGTCACATAAGGTAACGAGTAATTACGAAACGGTAGCGAAATTACGTAACGGTTTCTTTAAAGACAGTTTTTTACTCACGTATTTGTGAAGTCAAAACCTTGTCGGAAGCAAAAAAGAAGATACAGCAATGCAGTGCAAAAAATTCGGATTTATAGAAAATTTCACAAATCCATCATTGCCAATGTGCCTTATTTATCAAAAAACGTTTTCCCAATGAAACTATGAAGTCTTCCAGGTTACAAGATCATTTTAATAAAATACACTCAAATAAGAAAGACAAAGTTGTGACCTATTTTCAGGACCTAAAAAAACGTAAGTAGCTCAGTCATTTATATCAAAACTTTTTCAGCGGCGATGCTTAAAATATCGAAGAATAATTATCAAAGATGTGAAAGTATGTCAAGAACTATTATTTGCTAAAAATTTAGAGACAGATGCAGAAGGAAAAACTATAAATAATACACTGGAAACGTTTTGTGACGAAAAGGAAATTCTTTTGAAGAATATTATGTTAATTTATATTGATAGGATTCCGGCTATAACAGGGCGTCACAAAGGCTTCATAGCATACTTAAAAGAAGTGCAATTCACTAAATGACAGATTATATAGTCAGCTTCGCGTTGCCAATGATGAAGATTTAAACCCGCTTGCCGCTTTACACAGAAGTGCTCAGGCTATCAAAAGATACTAGTCTGTTCGTTTTTACAATCTGTTTGACTGTGATACTAAAACGAAGACAGGATTGCGCGACAACCTCATTACATCAAAGAATGATACTGCGTATTTAAGAGACCTGTATGAAATGTTTAATGATGTTAATCTCCAGTTCAAGGCGACGACTTAAAAACAAAAATATCGTTGCTGCTTTGATAGCCAAAATACTTCTATTACATAAGAGAAATATTGGCAGAAATAAACCTAACTTCCCTAATTTATCAGCAATATCCTTCAACAATTTGGAGAACCTGCACGATGATTTCAAATAACGATTCCAGGAAATTTTAAATATGGACACACCTGACTGAGTGTTGCGTCCTTTTTCAAATGTCAACACAACTGGATCATCTCAGTTATAAAACAACTTAAAGAACTGACAACAAACGAAGGATAAAAAAAAGTTCAAGAATGCCTACCAAGAATTGTCTGCCCAAATGAAATCCCGCAAATGTACCCTGGGTTATGGTTGGATTGTTCAACGATTTCCGATAGATTCCCATTGTCGTATTTGTGTGAACGTGGATTTAGTGCTGTAGCAACGTTGCTAATCAAAAAGAGAGATCGGCTGCATGTTACCGAACGCGTGACTTACGGCTATTTTTAAGTAAATTCTATCCTAATATTTTAACAAACTCATTAAAGCATTCATAGTTCACATTAATGTAAGAGTAAGTTTTCAGTTGAAAGCGTTGTTTTAATTATTATACTGTTGTATTGAATGTGCTATCACTATTTTTATTTAACTATATACATAAAATAGTAATTTTTGAAAGCAATTTTAATAAAAATACTTCCAAATATGATTAAATATGCATTGTAATTGCTCTCATTTAAAATGTAAGTTTCAATTCAGAAGTAGGATACTACGTTTAAAAACAATAAGTGCAATTGCTATTTCTTAAATTGCTACTGCTACATCTCAAAAACAACAATTGCAATTGTTATTTTTAACAGATGATAAATTTAAAAATTTTTGGAGGCACTAAAAAATTTTAGATTCTCAATGTGGGCCAAAACGTTTGAGAATCAATAGGCTAATTGGAAGACGAAAACGAAAATACTGGGCGCGGCCTTCACTAGACCGGAAAGGTTGCCATGACTTTATGTTCTGAAAAATATGATATTAGCACTTTAACAATGGAAATTTGCTGTGTTGGTAAGTTTTAATAACTTTTAAGAATCACTAGTTCTGATTTTGAATTTGTTAATGAAAATTGCTGAACCGAAAATAATGAAATAATAATATTAAAAAAAAAGTAAGCAATTAGTGCAGTGGAAATTTATTTTCATATTTTTCATTTGATTCATTTCTTGCTCCAAGCCATTTTTATTCTAAATAGTCTGTACCAAGTCATTTCATTATTTTCTTAGCTTCTCTTTGAAATTTATCTATCAGATATCGCATCCTCTTTTCATATTTAGCGTTATTTGTTCTAATTTCTCTTCAGATTCATTCATGCGTTTTGTTTTCTATTTCTGAATGTTCGATTCCGAACAGATCCAGGTTTACTTTAAACAATTCTTTTAATTTTACCATTTCATCTTCCTTTCATTTCGTTTAACATTTTTAACTTTCACAGATTCCATTGCAATTTATAATGATGATAATTATTATATTATTATTATAATGATAATGTTAATAGAAACTTTTTCAGATATCCTATAACATCACTATTAGCGAATAATTGTAAAATCATTGATTTTTACCGATAACTTGCGGATAACAAAATTTTTGCTGTAAACGAGATAAATATGCTAACAATATTTTGTAATAACGTGAGTTGATTTTAGTTATTAGAGCATTCATTATTAATCGTAGCATAACACTTAATAACATATGACGAGGGTTGTTCTTTAATTAAAGGGACAAATGAAAACAGCGGAAAAACTATTTAATAGAATAAAAGGTACTCTCTAATGTTCAAGCTGGCACCCCTAAAAGTATCAACTATTCCAAAACTTGATCCATTATTTTAATGTTTGTTTTTTAAAAATGTCGGCTCCGCTTGAGGCATCACTGCCCGAGAACAGTGTGCTATAATAAGATTTCTATTTTTTGAAGATGTATAACCGGCCAAAATTCTTTCGCTATGTTGAAATAATTTGGCAAAAAGTATTACCATAAAAGTGTATTACCAATATTGGTAGTTTCGGCTGGAGCTCTGCAAATGACAAATTTATAGTGCGAGTATCGGAATTAGACACTTAATTATCCATCAGCTACATTACTGCAAATCTTGTACAAAGGGGGGTCCCGAGATAGTCGATTCAAAATCAGACTTCCGAATTCAAATTTTTACGGAACTTAAATGACGGTATTACCGCAAGGGAATACCTTTTTAGTTTACATAATCATTTTGGAGTACTTATTTTGAGCTGGAATCCAAACGTCCCAGTACAAAATGGAAACATTCAGTTTGTTGCTAGAAAAAATTCAAAACCTATGCGTCAAAGCGTTGCTGACGGTATTTTGTGACTGTAATAGCCCAATTTATTGGAATAATAACGAACAGTCAACAGTGAGTACTATTTGATACAGTAAAATAAAAAAGTAAAACCGCAATAAAGAGGAACTGCGCTGATTCTCTTTTAAAAAAGGTATTCTTCTGTATGTTAACGGCCGACCCCATAAAAGTTTCCGTTCAAAAGACAAGGGAGCTATTCAAAAGTCTGGTCGGGAGGTAATGCCCCATCCACTTTTGAGTCCTGATCTCGCAATATTTTTTATTTTTTTATTTTTACGTGACTTCCAAGAGCGAGTCAAGGATGACAAACGCCTAGATAATTCTTCACTACTGGTATAAGAACGCTCACAGAAAGATTGGACAAGTACCTAAATAGAGTCTGAAATTGTGGTAAAAATTAGCGTCATATAGTCATTGAATAAATAATATTTTTTCTACCGTCACTTACCTCCAATCTTTTAACGACTCTCACACATAATGTAATGCGTCTTAAGAGTAATTCATTTTTATGACCGCCACCTAACATTCTTAACTAAATTTGACTGAACATCTGGTCACTAATTAAATATAGGTGAGTACAATACAAAACATTAGTTGTTGTGAAAAAAATTTCTTTGAGAGGAGTTTAAAAAGAAGTTTATTGTTTTAAAATTGGAAATTAATATGTAATATAGTAAAAATTATAGGAAAATATTTTTCACTGACAGAGGTAAGTAGTGAATCAGTTTTATTGATAATATCATAACAAATGTTGTCCAATGAAGGTATTCTATAGATGGTGAAAAAATTAATCAAGACTTTAGGAATTAACAATGGACTATTTACATTTGCCAGAAATTAAACAGACACTAGGACACAATTATCAGTATTGTGTCGGTGGGAAATAAATTCGCTTTGATGACAACTATAATGCAGCAAGTCTTCATTTTTAATTTCTATAATGGTACATGAATAACACAGACCCCTTGAAAAAATTTCATACATTATTTCTCTACAAATCCAAATAAGTTTTAAAAGCAGTACTTTGCGCTTTCTTATCCCATACTAGGACTTTTGACATTTTGGTAAAAACTACAGTTATTAATTTTTTCACCTTTTCTTTTTTTACATTGCCATCTCCAAATGATAACAAACTTCTGTACCTGTACCGACGTTTCTTATATAAAGAAAACACAGCATTAGATAGAACGTCTGCGGTAAAGAGATAAGAAGAACTGATCTCTTCCTTTCTCTTTTAGAAGCATAGGAAGAAATTTTAATATTTACGATCAATTAAAAGTTGATGCTTACAGATACAATTACTTAATTTTATTATTAGTTTTAAAAACTACATAGAGCTTAACTTATTGTAATCGATGTATACTTATCTGTTTTCCCTTTTGTAGAGCTGAAATTTATGTTACTGTATAGGAGTAAGAAATTCATAATTTAATTAATAATTGAAAATTATTTTTAAAATTGATTATAACCGTCTTCCTCCAAAAGTAATTTTCTATGTGTTTATTATTATTATCTAGATTCAACAAAGGTTACAAATTCTCTACTATGAATTTTCTTTTATGACTTTTTGCGACAGGGACTTTTTGCGATAGTACACTATCATTTATTAATGAAAACGTGCATTGAAACAACGATTTCTTTTATTAATTTAAAAGGTTGTTTAATAAAGATCCTATTATAAATTTAAGAAACTTTTTGACAGAAACAAATCGTGAAAATACCGAAAAATTTAAGTAAAGTAAATTCGATAAAAAATTTTCTCAATATATTTCAAGCCTTCTTTCTAGCTTACCCTTCAATAAAAAAGGAATAGTTTTAAACATAAAAAGAAAAATTCAAAGATTACAAAAAAACAATTAGTTTTATGCTAAGAAATCTCTTTGAAATATTTAATTTAATGAAAAATTTAGGAAATATTTAAAAAATTAAAAACAATTCTATACTTAATTTATTCATTAATGCAGAAAGATTGTTGTAATAATTTAATATCTAATTCGAAAAATAAATCTAAAATTATTTGGGCAGTTATCAAAAGTGAAAACAGATTTAGACAATAGATTTAAAACAAGTCATAAACATCACCAAAAATACAAAAGAACTGAATTTCCTTTATCTCATCTCATATTTCTTGTAGTAAAATAATTTTTTAGTATTTTGAATAACAATAATATTGTTCCATTCTCCATGGAGCAATATGTTTGACTATCCAATTTGTAAATCGGTGAATATTTTTACTTACCATTGATACCTAAATAATCAAAATTTGTATTTTAAAATATAGATTAAATATTAACTGGATATTAACAAAATTCCAGCCAATATTAAAAAAGAAATCCTAGATGCTATTATTGTTTTTGTTATAAGTTTAATTAATTAATCATTCAGTAACGGAATGTTTCCTAGCTGCTTTAAGACTTCAGTAGTTATTTCCCTCCTTAACAAAATTAGAGGCCATTTCTTTATAGATCGTATTTTCTAAATTGTATGATAAAATTATGAAAAAATAAGCTTTTATTATTTCTTGAAACACATACCGTATTAATATACATTCACCGTGGTTTCAAAAAAAAAAATCTTTTGCTGACGCAGCAATTTTTCAGTTTTTAGAAAATATTTTATACAGCGTAACTAACAAAAAGATTCCTTTAAGTTTTTCTTAATAAAGCATTCAACTTAGTTCCACAATTTTACTTATGAAAAAAATTTGATCGGAAAAACTCTTAAATCTGGTTAAAGTTATAATTACCAACTGTAATCCGGTAGGGAATTACATTCTTCGATAAAAATACAAATATAAAATGTAATTCTCACTTCAAGAGTACATAAAATACATACAGAGTACGGTAAAAAATTATTCTTAGTCCCTCACTATTCTTAATTTTTAATAGTGATCTTCCTCAAAATCTTGAACCATTCATTTTTACCCTTTTAGGAGAAGACGCAACGTTTAATTTCTGGAATCTATATTTGATAACAAATTCTCTTTGGATGATCAAATCAATTTCGTTTGCAATGAAATCAAACTGACACATTTTTCTTTGAAACTCCTTAATAAAAAAGCTAAATTTGTCATTAAATATTTATTATCCTTATGTAAATTCCCGACTGAAGTACAATTTTTCTTGCGGCTCCTTCAAAACGTCGTACAAGTTTCCTGGTTACAAAGATCGGTAGATTTCGTATAGCGCCCTAAATACGAATCGTGTAGACAATCTAGAAAATTAAAAATGTGTTTATATTTATGATTGTGCAATTTAGGCTAAAAAGAATGAATAGATATTTACTAAATAAATAAAGATAATAACAATTTTATCTCACAAATCTCATTCACCTCAGAATGTTTCCGAATTATTTATTTCGTAAAAAAAGATAAATATAGAATAAATCATTTACATAACATAGATTTTATTTTAACTATGAAATAACAACACTACTGTATCACCTTAGTATTATCTACTGGCTTTAGAACCGGTTTATCAGAATGCCATGAATTTCTTCTTTATAACTCTCTTTTTACGTAATCTGTTTGTGGTTTGACTGGGGAAAATTGCTCTTTTGTAAACTGGTTTTGAACCAATTCTTAAAACCTTCGCGATCATTACTCAGTTGTTCATTTTATTATTAATTTTCAATTGTTAATTTTGTCTATAGTTTATAGGGATTAGGCTGGTTTTTAATAATTGTACTGATATCTCATTCTCCATAGACGATTATGATCACTTATTAGTATGCAACATTCGAAAATCATTCCGGAGTTTATGATACACAACCGTATTTTTATTGATAAGGTAACCAAAATGGACAACCATCCGGAGAATTATAATCCAACCTAACTCATATTTAATTAGTTTTGTGAATTTATTCTTATAGTGAAATTTTTCCGTAAGCAGGATTCTGAATAATAAATTTATTATTGGAAAGATGGCCTTCTACTTAGGAAGTAATTTATAATATTAATACATCTATCATACATATGTTGGTGAGTGGTTATGAACGTCCCAATAACCTTTTGAGTTAATAAATTCATAGAACATTACAGGTGGTTTTTGCTAGACTTCACTGAAATACTTAGAAAATCTCTCTTTATGAGTTGAACGATAAATAGAAAGGGATAAAACCTTTTCTTAAAATAGGTGAAATAGTCCAATACTGGAGTTATAAGATCGGTTTATGGAACAACTAGGGATTTAAAAAAAAATAATTTTATTTAAATAACGGTAAAAACCTTTCTTCCGGTTTAGCAGTTGGTGTATTTTCTAGAAAATCTTATGTATATTCTTAAAAACTGGCTACAAAAACTTATTTAATTGTATGAATAAATAACCGCAGTATTTGCTGTGAATTTGTAGTGTATTAAATTATGAACAAATATGGTAAAACAATATCAGTAAAAACAAACTGTATATACATTTTTTTTCCAAAATAAGATAGATGTTATTTTGAAAATTCTTGTTAAAGTGAATTAATATCTCTAACCTGATCTAACATCCATCATCAACAAATCTAACGTACATGGCATTTGTAGATTTAGAAAAGGCATTCGATAACGTAGACTGGAATAAAATGTTCAGCATTTTAAAAAATTT